>JAZAYU010001084.1:0-91878 GCA_038501625.1 Corbicula japonica | reverse complement strand
CTGCATCCATGTTTTCACATTAAATAAAAAATTTTAAGTATTTAAAATTTATCAAAATTTGCCTTAAAGGCACATTTTCCTTAACCGTTTACTCCATATACAGTATATGCCATTTATCACATGGGCAGCAAATGTAGATCCAGATCAGCAGGCATATTCATACCATCAGATTAGGATCTGCACTGGTAGCTTTTAGATTCATGGCGTTATTTCTGACCTAGATCAGAAGGCACATTATTTCATTGAAGGTCACTGTGACCTTGACCTTTAACCTAATGACCTTAAAATCAATTGGGCTCATTTATGTGTGATGCTAAATCACCCTACCAAATGATATCTGAGGATTATATGCCAAATCATTGTCTAGTTACTGATCGTACAATGTCTGGTTACAGACCGACCGACGAACCAACATGTAAAAATCAGATTAATTTACCTAAACAACATTCACGTTTAGGCCTGTTCTTACTGCTGCCTGCTGGTGCAGTGCCAACTTCAACTTGGATTTATTGTTCATTCCGTTTCTGAACATTTCTTCCAGAATAACTTTATTTTCTTCAGTTATTTCCGTCCTCTGGAAAAGATTATTTGATTAGTATATGTATATTATACTTAAATATTCACTTCATTAAAAATATAAATTATTGTATACAAATTTTTGTTTTTGCTTTTGTTCACTGAACAACCTTGATACTCACCAAGAGTGTAAATGGATGATTTGATTGTTTAAGGCCTGTAAATGGTTTGAAACCATTGAAGATAAAATCTGCATTGCCATTCTGGCAAAAGATGCAGAAGAGGCAGAGTTACGCAATGAATTTATGAAAAGATTATAGATCGGAGTAAAATCAGTCTGTACTTACCCCGATACCCTATTTCCCATTTGGCCTACTTTTTTTATTTTCTTTAAATAAGCTTTTCCAAATTTCAAATTAAAAGCTCTCATGTTCTACTGAAGGCAAGAACAAAAATATTTGTTTCAATGTTCATGTCGCTAAGCTGATGTTTGTAGATCTATTAAATTATCTTTAGTCCTAAGCAACGTTCCGTCATTAAGGATGTTTAATAATATATTTTCAATCACGAACTTAAGACTTCAACAGAAAATGTTTTACCGTTTATGTCATGTAAGAGTAGGCACAATAAATAATAGGGCCTAATAATTTTTATTTAAACAATGTTGTTGTTGTTCTTTTGACTTCGGTATCCGGTGTATCCGGTGTGTTTCGTACTCTGAAATGTCGTAATACTAATGTAGATCTACTCGTATTTCAGTTTCATATAATAATTGATTAGAAAGCCGCTGATCACTTGAAATGCTCACCTTTTATCAAGATTTTAGTAAAAAAGTTTATAAGCATGTAATACCCCTATATGCCCCATTTCATAGGCCAAACTTCATATGCCGAACAGAGTGGACCCAGTCATTATCCTTATCTTTACAATCATTAATTAAAAGAAATGGCTGTATTTCGTGTTAAGCTTAGAATAAATTAAATATTCGTCCGAAGAAGATAATATTGTCCGAAGCTTGGAATAAAGTAAATCTTCAAATCATAAATACAATAGTTCTCAAAAGAACAAAGAAATCGGGAAAATCGTAATGGCCGCAGGCCATTTAAATTTATGGCACCATTCCAAAATTGAGATCGCTGATAAAAACATCTAAGGCAAGGTCAATATAAGAAAATTGCTTAGAATTTCAACGATCTTTGATTATCAAATAAAATATAAAATGCTTACCATTTTCACGATCTCTGATGACATGCTTTGTTCTGCGAATTGCGTTTTCGAAACTGTTCTGCGAATTGAGCAACATCCGGTCAAAGAGGCGTGCTTGAGGCCCTTCGTTACGTTCAAACGCCGATCAATTACCAAGAAATAAGGACGAATGCTCTTAAACACTGATTTGAAGTGTTGTAGAATCTTCACAATCGTCTTTTATATTGCTGTTGTATAGTCGTCCTCATCATATTAAGTATAAGAATACTACTGGTGACTTTCGTTAATTATAGTAAATATCTAACGAAAAGAACCAGCTGAACTACGCTAACATGCATTAATATTTGAAAAAAGATAGATGTATTGCAATAAGCACGTTCCAATTAAAACCATTGAATATAATATGCAGATTTTTCAGAAAATATGTTGATAGTGCTAGTTAAAAGTATAAATATTTAAGAGCAGATATGTCATCAATAATAAAATTAATTTAATAAATCACTTAAATTTGTAACTGGGTAGCAATTACGTGGAAAAATGTGTGGAAATCGACCCTCGGATTTTCGTTTGACCTTTAATGGTGTGCAAATAATTTCTCTGATCTTACTTGACGTTATCATGATGTCGGGGCCTCCGTGGCCGACTGGTTTCGGTGGTGGTTAAGGTCATTGGTTGACAACCACGCGCCCCTCACCGCTTTGGGTTTGAGTCCTCCCGGAGTCGAAATCTTTCATGTGAGGAAGCTGTCCAGCTAGCTTACGGAAGGTCGGTGGTTCTACCCAGGTTCCCGCCCGTGTCTGAAATAATGCCCGGAGGGGCACCTGGGGTCTTCCATCACCAGAAAATAGCTGGACTGTCTAGATCCCCATCGTGGGTTTGACATTACTGGCAGCTAGATAGATAAATAGATAGGTAATGGCCACCTACGTCCGTAGGAGCACTCCCTTTAATGAGTTGTTTAAATATTGCGTTAGTTAAAGCCCAGTCTACATGTTTACGTTATAACAATCATGGCAAATGTTATAACTGTATATTGCGGTATCATTTATTTTTGCAGGGAACAAATTTCGCGCAAAAGGCATTACTGACATTTACGCACAGACATTAATTCGTGCAACTGTATTATTCCCACAGTATTACATATTTAATGGTTTGGTTTCGATGACATATTATTTTTCGCACTTTCCCTAGCACAAATTACGCGAAAATTATCCCCATACCCCGTAAAATATAATACCACAGTGTACATTTATACAATTTATCAGACAAGACAGTTTGTAGATGGTAATTTACAGATCTTTGTTTTTTTTTTGTTTTAATTTGATATGCGATATTCTGTATCTTTTTTAAAGACCCCCACTGCCCCGTCTTTCTTTAAGGTTCCCCGTTTGTAGCAAGTGAGTTAGCTGGGAAAAACTATAAGAAACTGTAAGAATCATTCTTAGAAATGTCCTTGATCTCGTATGAGTCTTTGAGATGAGATGTTTGCTAAGTCAGTGTGTTTCCAGTGGACATGCTGAAATATCATCCATAAAAAGAATTGTACAAAAGTTCTGCAAGAAAAACACAATTTAAATTCTACACAATTTTAATTGCACTTGCAAATTTCCGTAGACCTATAAACTTTTATAAATGCACTTTTTATAACCAGCATCGCCGAACCTCAAAAAACCATTCAGTTTATTGTGCTATAAATAGCGACATGGAATAGACATCGTTACTCAATAACTTAACCCCATACCATATGGTATAATGGTAGTACCATGTAATGTATAGAACAGGTTAACCCCGTTAAACCTTGTTCCTATTGAATAGGATAACCTCGATCGTATCGGGTGGATATTTATGTTGGCTTTGCTTTGTTTGGCCGAGGTTGGGCGGTATTTGTTAATTATTTGTGTCTTATTAAGACATTTTTGACTTGTGCTTGGTACAATTTGTAATCTTTAGATCTGGATTTAGATTTATTTTACTGTAAAATGTATGATCTAGTTTATAAATTGAAAATTGAAGACAACGCAAGTCCACCTATTAAAAGTATCTTCACTGATTTTGTCTTGTGTCTGTTTATATGAATAGGATCTTTAATTGGACTATTTTAATATAACATGGTAAAAATATTTAATTAAAGGCTGCATTTCATTATTATTTTTGGGATGACTTCATTTCTGTTTTACTTAAATCGAATTGGATTCCGTTTTTAATGTTATCTAAATTTTGATTGGGTAGTTGATACTTTAGATTTGATTGGTTATTTCAACTTTATAAGAAGGTGCGACCGTGGTTTTTATTTACTGCTTGTGTTGTCACTTCCGAGAAATTTTAGCCGCCCACCCGTCCCTATTATTATATGTTTGTTAGTGTTGTATGAATAATTGAACATTATATATCGCCTATATGTATAAATACTTAGACAGGAGTAGTTGTAGTTTGGCGGTATTTGTTAATTATTTGTGTCTTATTAAGACATTTTTGACTTGTGCTTGATACAATTTGTAATCTTTAGATCTGGATTTAGATTTATTTTACTGTAAAATGTATGATCTAGTTTATAAATTGAAAATTGAAGACAACGCAAGTCCACCTATTAAAAGTATCTTCACTGATTTTGTCTTGTGTCTGTTTATATGAATAGGATCTTTAATTCATACTGTTATAATATTCCATATATATATGCACCATCTAAATATGTGTTTAAATACGCTAAAAGGTTGACGTTAACATACCAAATTTTCTGAATGACGTCACTTTCTTTAAAACATTAGGTCAAATAACTGATGACATGACGTTATTCATGCAAACACGTTGACGTTATATTTTCCCTAGGGAAAAAGACAAGATTTTCCTTCTACGGTAAAACACGCGGAAACACTTATCCGGTATGCAAACACATTGTGGTTTACAGGAGACATCGAATTATTCCTGATGTTGATGAAAACGAACAAACTACTTACACAGTGAAATTTGCTTATCAGGAATCGCCACCCTCACATATGGAGCCTCCGCACGCAGCGAAAAGATGAGAGGAAAAGAGAGAACAAATATTAGTATATAATATATGAAGTATATTAACATTGTTGTATTATGCACAGGCTAACGCTGGTCAAAATATTAAATCACGCGCTAGTCCTTTGACCGTGTATCGGTCTCCAACACTTGAGAAAAAAAATGTCTATATAATCATGGTTACAAATCTGGAATCATTTAGTTTATTTTCCTTTTTGAACTGCTAGGTTTTCAAAAAAGTAGTTTCAACATATTAAAAGTGTTACTTGACAATGTTGAGGCTTAAGAGGAATCAATTCTGAATTAAATATGGTCTTATACTTAAATTGTAAAGGTGACCATAGGTAAATATTGTATTTCGTCAATTGGTATTTTGGCTGGTAAATAAAAACAATACATTCGATCTAAATAAATTACAGCTGATCACGGATTGTAATATTTACACGTGAAATAAGTACCTTTTGTGCATGACGATAACCCATCGGGTTCTTTTTTTTCGTTAACTGTTTGAATGTGTTCTATTTTTTAAAAAAGATCATTTTATTTCCCATGTTCTCGTTTCCTCTCTACTTTTCGGCTTTGAGGGGAGGCTGTGTCCTCTGATTCCATGCGGCCATTCCCGATATGAACATTTCACTTTTTGCTGTCACATGTAGATATATCTAAGCTATGCATTACATTCACGACACATGTATATCGAATAGAGCATAAATTATTTAAATTATGTTTGCTTCTTACACATTCTGACATACACAAAAAGAAACAAATAATTAATTTGTTATATTTGTCACCAGCTTTTAAAAGAGAAAATTCTTGTAAGTAAACACTTATTTTGAATGACATTTAGTAAATATTAAACGCTTTCATTTTAAAGTGGCTTAAACTTAAGCGCCGTCTATTTGTTAAAATGTTAGGTTAATGACCGACTAGCGTTTTGGAAATACAACACTTGTATCGTTAAATAGTAATTTCAATCTGATCATCTCATTTGTATTTTTTTTAAATTGGCAGCCGTAAGCCTCGGTTCTTCTAATACTTTGACCTATCTATAATTAACTACACGTAACGTAGTTTTTTTAAAGACGGTTGGACATATTAAACAGGTAAATAAAAATGTTTAATAGTGGTTTAGTTATGTTCATTTATCAGCCTCATTTAACTTTCGTATATAAAAAAAACAACAACATTTTAACATCGGTGGTAGATTTTCATGTCTGTTTATCGTACACACCAATTTAAAAGTAAGTTTTTGTATAAAAACGAAAACGAAACTCAAAAAAATAAATATTTCCAAAATTATTATTTGATCAGTCTGCAAGAAATTATGTTTTTGTGTAAACACACAGGTAGGATTGAACCCGTTTATTGTCTCAACAAGTCATTTAATACTTTTATTCTGTCTGTTAACAGAAATTCAAACAAATTTAAAGCGTTTGATTCCTGGGCCATATATCGCAAAACTAAGTTTTGAGACCAGTCTCAAATCTGATCGGCTGATTTCACTTACACTTAGTAAATACAACTTCACATGTTTGTCGCCAATATTATGATGTTATGCATTTCTTCAGTAGAGAGATTAAACATGTTTATTCCTTCTCGATCTTGTTTGCGATTATTGTGTATAAACTAGTATCGAAGAAAAAAGTATTCTGTAAACCAATATGTTTGGTTTAATGTAGGGATGGGAACGAATTCTAAAATAGGCATTCGAATATTCGCATAGGTTATCCGAATATATTCGGATATTCGCGTGATCAACGGTTCATATTTCGCTATCCGAATACTAGCTTATCCGAAAATATGTAAAGTTTTGCCAGACGAACTCTTTATTACCTCTTATTAACGTAATTAACGTTATTACGGGTTTGAAACAATCAAAAATGTTTAATTTTAGTTACTAATGCAACCCATTGATACTGGCAGTCGATAACTCATGAATTGGAATCAGTTTTGAAGATAGTACTGCCGATGCCTTTAGTTGTTGTTGTTGTCGTAGTCGTCATCGTGTGTACAATATGACGTGAAGTCATTACTTATCATCGAATAGCGCGGCTAACCCTTGATATTGATATATGTTTTTGTTATTTTATTATTCGTAATTAATGCATTTACACTCAAAGGAGTAATGATGTTTCATTTGTTTATTTGTGAGCAATTCGTTTTGATTGGCTTTAAAAAAAGAAATTAAGACTGATTGGGTAAGTTTTTAATTGGGTGTTTGTTATTTACGTTTTGTTTACCTGAAAAAAAGTCAATGTTGCCAATTAAAGCAGACAATGATGTCAAACAACACTCCGTTCGCACCTCGTCCTAACTGCCAATATACAGCGGCGATTCAGGCACTCGTGTCAACTATCCAAATCAACAACTTGTTAATGACCAGATACGGTATGACAGGTGTAATTGACACCGAGAATAACTTTCAAAATAATCAAAAATTATAGGGATTTTAAGTTTCATTTTGTTAAATAGATCGTAATAGTAAAAAATGCAAGTATCCGAATACCGTTTTGGCATCCGAATATTCGGCCGGTTTGCGAATATTCGGATATTCGAATGTTCGGTCCCATCCCTAGTTTAATGACACTTTAGATCACAGGACGCAATCGAGAACGTTCGTCATTGATAATTAACGGGACGCTTATCACGCACAATTGATGGAGAAATGCGCAATCTTTGAATCAGTTTGTCTTTAAAGTTGGTATGATTTCAAAATAAAACAAAAACATATCATTACAAATACTAAACTAAAATATATGTTGCATTTATTGAATATAGCCAAATACTCTTTACATAAATAATTTAAATGTAAAAGCAATTGCATACATTTACAAAATTGTAGATAATTATTCAAAAGTAACATAACTGAACTAATTATTAATTATTAATTATCAATATAACTACACTACGCTGTCGAGAAAATACTAAAATGAAAAGCAAGCTTTAAGAAATACGAGAAAGACTCTCATCGTGTCTACTGCAAGTTAAACAAAACTTAGTTAAACATGTTGTGTTATCGTTTTATCTTTTCAAACCCCTACATGAAAACTCGTTGCCAGGCCATGTTTGTCGCCCCTTAAGCTAGTGTTTTACATTTAAGAAACACTAAGAAAACGGCGCTTTTATCGAAGTGAACGGGTTTCTGAATTGTTAAATATTCACTTAATTAACATTTAAATAAAGAATTGACAGTCAAAATTATAAAACCATGAGAGATGGCGCGATTATCTTTGTAAATATTCAGGGCCCAAGATCATAAACTAAGATTGGATACCAGTCTCAAATCTCAAGCATCTGATTGGCTGAAATGGCGACCAGTCGCCATTTTAGCCAATCAGATGCTTGAGATTTAAGACTGGGTTCCAGCTTTAGTTTCATTTTCGTGGCAACAGATCTTAACAAGAACTTAATGATTAAGTGGGTGAAGCGTTAAGTTTTGACAGGTATTACGTGCAGAATATTTGAAATTCTAGCTGAGTCGATGTGAAATATTGTTAAAGACTTAACTTTATTGTACTTAACTCTATACTATTATGGTTTACTCAATGAACAGGCACGCATTACTGCTCGATGTATTGTTTTAAGATGATAATAGATCTAAAAACCATTTAACTATTATACTAACTATTCATTGATCATTACAGAACAATAATTAACATAGTCGATACTCATGTAGAAAATTTTAGTTTACTTCCCACAAATTCTCTCGAAACGTAAATGAAAAGAAATTGAAATGGATAATCTTGAGAATATTATAAGAAAGAAAACAATCGAAATAAACAGTTAGAGTTTGAGGTGTACGTTACTCTTTTACAAATTAATTAAATAGCATCTGGTTATTTAAAAGTTTAACTTTAAACTCGCTAAATTGCATGACAAACGCAAAGAGCTTCGAAATCTAATAATTAACAAACGTTTACGATCTGCAAAAAGGTGAAATATGCATATCAGGAATCGCCACATTCAGAAAAACAGCCTCCCCACACAGTCAAAAAGAGGAGAGAGGGAGAGAGCATGGTTAATAAAATGATCAGTTTTAAAAAAGACACCACTAACAATAAACAAAAATGAGAACCCGAGGGATTGCCGCCTTGGAACGGTCGGTGGCAAAGACAATTGCCACTGGGGTTTAAACAAGGTTCTAGGGTGCACCAACCTCACACTTGTCCCAACAGGTTCTCATATCACAAAACAAGTACATTCAAGTTGTCTTGGTGAAAAACCTCTAACCCACTCATCGGATCAACAATTTTGCATGCAAAAGCACACAAACAAATACAAATAAAAAGCTAAGAGCATTGCAAAGCCGAAGGGGCGGGTACTCAATGATCTTAACGAGACCAGAGCTCCTAGAGTAAAATCAGCAAGAACACGATGACAGGGATAAAAGAAACAAATCAAGTACAGGTTATGCTATGAAAAAGTCGTATGAATACTTAAAAATCATGTATACTGCAAATTTTACCCTTTATCAATGTAAAACACACACGTTATTCACCTTTTTAAAAATTTGTTCTCTTTGTTTTGTTGATGATGCCTGGCGCAAGAACACCCAATGCATATCTGGTTTTAATCAATAAACTTTTGTAAAGTGGGAGTTATGAAACTTATTTCACCTCTGTAGTATAGAGAAACACAATATATAATTATTTTAATAATTTTAAAACCAGAAAGGAATGGACCAGCTAGTTGGAACGAAAATATGAGACCCTTGTCTCATTTTTATAGCAGAACATTGTATATTTCGCAATGTGTGTCCTATCTGGGTCCCATTAATGCAAACTATTCAGTGTGGTACCGACGTGGGTCATAATTGTTAAACCTTCCATGAGTTTTCCAGGATATATCCCATATTGTTCATATGAATGTTTCTTACTTGCTGGGTTATTCCGGGTGAACTGCAATGACAGTTTCTATTTACCAACCTTATTTGCCAAGACCATTTACGCCGGCATAAGCCGATTCCAAAACGGGCACCGGCAAATCACTTTAATTGTTCCGAGATTAAGCCGGGATCACTAGCCGGCGCATGCCGAATACACCTGTTACGTTTGAGCAGCGAGCGTGTTACAACCACAGCCGTAGCTATTGACGCCATTTAAGTTTAGCCGGAACGCTTGATTCATATTTCACACCGGCGCGAGCCGATCGGTGACCATTTTACGCCGGTTCGTAAGCCGTCTTAGCAAATCAAGTCGGCCCTATTTTTTGCACTAGTTGTTCAGTGCCCAAGGTTATATAACTGAGAATTGGAACCAGTCTCAAATCTCAATCATCTGACCAGTCGCCATTTTAGCCAATCAGTTCCTTGAGATTTGAGACTGGTTCCAAATCTCCGTTTTATAATCTTCAGCATTGGATGGTTTGGTCAGATATGAATAAATGTACATGCACGTTCTAAAATAGTTACCTTCTCATATGTAGTACAATGTCTCTTTGGTCATTTACCAAACAAATACCATCTTTAAGCAGATTTGAACGATTTTCTGACTATTGAGAATTCATATTTCATCGTCATTAATAAGAAAAAAACACCAAGAATTGTTTTTGCATAGTTTAATGTGACTTTTGTTTTTTCCGGAATTCGTTTTTTTACGAGTGGCGAAATTTTCTCGTCATACCTAAATCACTTACCTCTTCAACAAATTTTATTTTCATTTTATGCTATAAGTTCACAATTTACGTGAACTCGACAGAAAACGATTGCATGAAATGGCACCAAAATCGTTTGTCATGACATCATATACCTTAATTTGAGCCAGTTTTCTTAACGTTCTCATTCGGAAACTTCTGTACGTTATGGTACCTACGTGAAAAAAAAACAACAGTGAAAATAAAACTGATGTTCCACTGTTGGAAAACAGTACAATACCACTTTTATTTCACCGGGAAAATTCTATAATTCACTGGAAAGCAAAAAAAAATGACATTGGGTCCCCTTGTCTATGTAAATTAATAAGATCTGGCAGGAAGACACATGCGTCCGAATTGTTTTTTTTAAATCAAAGATTAAAAAAGTGGTCAAAATCGTTATGAATTAATCCTCATAAAATGAAATCAAAGGCCTTTTGAAAATACATCGACAACAGAAACCCTTTTGATTTGTTTCAAACATTTTAACATAAACAGTAACTGTTTTAATTTTCGTAGATAAACTTCCTGGCTGAACTAGATGTAAGTTTTTATTAAGAATCTGTTTTGTTTTTGTTTTTGTTTTGTTTTCACATTTTAGAGAAAGAGATGGAAATTGAACGAACACGATTAGGTAAGGAAATTAATTTTAATTAAAATTTACACATTATTGCCAAGCAATCGGTTAATTGTGATGTTATATCTACGGAAGTAAACACATTGCCAAACACTCGGTTAATTGTAGTGTAAGAATGACTACGGATTTCGACGTAAAAAAAGCCAAACAATCGGTTAATTCTGATGTTGGGAAAACGCCGGAAATAATAATTTGAAATTTTTTTAACAGACTGTTATGACTAAAAACGACAATGACAGGAACCTGTTTTGAGTGGTAGATGGCAACTAATATTTGCCAATCAAGCGTTAAATGTAGGTTATTAGGCGGCTAAACTTTAAAACCGACCCTCTTGCGCTACTGGTACTTGTACACGTACTAACACGAGGAGACGTTACCGCATTCTAACGTTCGTTGGTAACGTAAATTTGCAAAGCGAACGTTCAATTTATGCTTCAACGTCAAACGTTCAATTAACTGTAAACTAGCTCCGCCACGTCTTTCATGTACATACTTTTTCAGCTTTAGTGAAGATGTATAATGCGGCTATAAGAAGAAAAGGTAAGTGATCTTTTCATAATTAACATGTATTTACATGTATACCGTTGTACTAGCTCGGTTGCAAATTAGTTTAATACATTTATTATAAAGGAAATAATTTAAAAACATGTTAACATGGCCATTACCCACCTTAGATCTGTGCCCAAAAACTGAGAATGGAAACCAGTCTGAAATCTCAAGCATGGCTGAAATGGCGACTGCTTTCAAACGTTCTGTGCAAACGTACATTTGCCAATATAGCGTTACGTTAAATTTAGGTATAGCATGAATTATGAAACATGAATTATAAACAACTCTTTGAGAATACTATTCTGATGCTTAAATGTACTACAAACGGAATCATATCAGTCAATTTTTAATTCTAATTTAAGTCTTAATATATGTTTTATCATATAAATGCAGATTTCAGTTTCAGTTTTATAATCTTAGGGCCAAGTTTTGTGACTGTCAAACAGTCTGACCTAAAATACTGTTAGAAAGTAGTAAGTAGCATTAAACTTATACAGAAACAGATTAACCTGGCTCATATTTAAGACAGAATAATAATACAGGACAACAGAAATTATAACATTTTATTTTTTATTATTTACATTTTAACGTATATTAAATCAGTATCTACTGGTTTGTTTATAACAAAAAATCAAACAGCTAACGAAACAACATGTTCTGATTTTCCGATTAACAATCGGCTGAGCCAAGCCGATTTTCTCCGATAATCGATACTGAAAAATCCAGTCGATTCCTAACAATACATGAAACGTGTCCCTAACTTTGAAATTAAACCACCAGTTACGTCCTTTTTTTCTAATTTAGAGAAGATGAATAGAGAGGTTGAACGACGAAAAAGTAAGTGATATCTTCAAAAATTATACAATATTGCTAATTTTTTAGTTAAATCTTATTTTGATAAAGTTTAATAACAAGGAAAAGCACAGAACTCGCATTTTTTTTTATAAATGGCGAATAATCGCGTTAGAGCAGGAAAACACGACCACTTAATCAATTATTTTTGTTACAAATAAAACTGTATGATCTAAGAAATTAACACAACAAAGAACATAAGCGGGATTCGGAAAAAGGTGATCAAGTCAAGCAGGATGTGAATATGATAGTGATTTTTTCCTGCGGTCATTTTACCAGAATTATGGCCCTTTGTTACAAATGTTGTTGTAGCAGTGGGAGCATTAGTGTCCGAGGACACATTCTGGTTAGATGTTCTTTGTAACCGATATCTTGATGAAACAAAAAAATAAGTAAAAGAGAAACTGGCAGTTAGGAACGGTCGATTGTAGCTAATATTTACGAACAGAGGGTTAAATTTAGATTTTAAGGCGGCGCAATCGAAACTGCGCCCCTGGTTACGGCCTACTAAATGTTGTTTTGTTTTATTTTAGAGGCAAACGAACGGGCTGCGAGACAAAGACGTAAGTGTTTTTTAACATTTATACTATTAACTTTACTTTAATAAGTTCGGTAATATCACCGTCCCTACTTTGCTCAAACAAATAAGCAACTATTTAATAAAAAAAATATTATGTTTAATATGATTGGGAGCGTTCGAACTTTGGTGTGCACATTTAAATCATCAAGCTGGCAATACATACAAAAACAAATGTAACACTAAACAAACATTCTAACATCATTCAATCTGAATGAAACATACACAAACATACGCATATCTCGCACATATGTTGTTTTGCATACACTAATTAATGCATTAATGTTTCTAGTAGAAGATTTGCACACATAGCCTATACTGTTATTTTTCTGATCTGGTTCTAATGAAATCAATTTCCCAAAATCAAAAGTAAATTTGAAACTGAACACTTAAAGTGTTCAACGCTGAATGGCCCTAACAACCACGGACCAAACTACCACGGACCAAACGAACTAACCACTGGTCACATGACCACGAAGCAAGAAGAGACTGACCAAGGAAATCATTTTCCAACTACTAAATTTCACTATGTTCAAACGTTAGTTAATTAAAACATGTGTTAAGTAGATAGCTTCTCGTCGAACAATAAAATAAGGAATTTAACAACACGACTTACAATTTACATCTTTCTATGATTGGAACATGTATTTACTCGCTCGGTATGTGTTATTGGTCAATTTATTTTAAATTTTTATGTTCAAATATGAGGATTTCTTTTACAAGAGAACATGCATAAGAGATAAAAAAATCTCAACCTAGGCCAGACTTAAAATATTCTTTGTTTCCCCATCCCAACCAAGGCAGATGAAGTATGGGTAGGTAGGTGGGTCAAAATATTTTTTATTTGAAAGTTTTTTGAAGAATGATCAACATATAGAATAACTCTAAGGAGAATAACAAAACTATAAAATTTGAATAGGTACTAAGTTTACATGATTATAATTGTAGATAAATACATTGCTGCAAAAGACCAAGTCATCCGGATTCGTAATCAAACTGGTTACAAATAAATGCATTTTTCGTCTCCAGGTTTAAGTGCCAAATAAAAAATAATATAATTTAGGTTTCGGCGATAAAAGTTTTCGGGTCGCGCCGATTTTTTCGGGTCGGTCGTGGATGGGGAAACAAACAATATTTTATTTTAGGCCCTATGATTGGAACATGTATTTACTCGCTCGGTGTGTGTTATTGGTCAATTTATTTTAAATTTTTATGTTCAAATTATGAGGATTTCTTTTACAAGAGAACATGCATAAGAGATAAAAAAATCTCAACCTTCAGCTATTTATTATTAGAATCAATTATTTACAATTAGAAAAACAAACACTCGGGCTTTATCATCGATATAAACACAGCATTCCAATGTGATTCAGAAAACAGCGAAAGTTGAATCACAAAAGGTGTATGGTATAGAACGGTCGCCGCTAATGAAGGAATGAAAACCCTGCGTTAAATTAAGGTTTTAACGCGAAACAACTAAAACCTTGCGCCTCCAGGTGCATTAAATGTCATTTTTATTTCTTCTGTAGTGGAGAAGGATGAACAGGAAGCAAAACGTAGACGTAAGTGAGTTTTGTATAATTGGTGCACGACTCGGGTGATTTTTGGATAATTGGGGCACGACACGGGAACATGTTTCTTCTATCCTAATTTTGACATTTTAATTGTCAACGAGTGTTACTAGTTTTGGATATATAATTGTAATTGACGATTATCATTCATTTTCAAATATCTTATTTGATAGTTGTTAACATTTTGACAACACAATTGTATTTTTATCTCGACAGACACGCTAGTTTTTTTCATATTTAACAGTGCCTGTGGTATTAGTAATTAATTATCCATTTCAGCCAATCAGATGCTTGAGATTTGAGACTGATTTCCATTCTCAGTTTTATAATCATGGGACATGGACTTGACAAACCTTTGAATCACATACCAGTCCTTATCACAATACCGTGGTAAGCCACCATTGGTCCTATGTAAAGTTGAATGAGAGAAATTCATCTTTAGTTGAAACATAAGAATCTCTAGGATTACCTCTGTTCACTTTTTATTTCTTGACGGAGAAAAAAACAGCAATACGTTAGTCCAACTAATGATTTATCTATACACACCAAGTTAAATTATGGGCCTACATCTGCGAGTTCCTTCACCATATCTTAGAATATTTCTTTGTTTTTAACGTTTACGGAAACTACATGCATATACTCATTTCTTCTGTTGATATGTTTAATTAAAAGGATCCATGTACATGTAATTACGGGGTAGTTTATTTTACTCATTTAACAAAGGATGTTCTTCTGTGTGACAAGGTGAAATATGCATATCAGGAATCACCACATTCAGACAAAACAGCCTCCCCACACAGTCAAGAAGAAAAGAGGGAGAGAGCATGATTAATAAAATGATCAGTTTCAAAAGAGACAATAAAGATATTAAAAATTGTTCAGCGGTTGCGTTTTCGAAATTAAGACAAGATTTTTTTATGTTTCCACTAAAGCTGATATTCTAAAGAACACATCGTTATTTACTCTCATTTACCCTAAAAGGCCCACATGATGGCTAACCACGGTATGAAAAAGTGAATGGGAAAGTGAGTCAATATTTTTTGAAGTCTATGATTTCTAAAATGCTATCATAGTTTGAAGCCGTTTGTTTTCGTCGAAAGCGGTAATTTACGACAACAATAATTGACTTATATTACAATTATCAAGTTGCAAACACAAACCGAGGCTTTAAAATTATGAACAAATGACAGGTCCGAAAACCCTCAACTTATCACAGTTCATGCATCCCTAGCAAATGAAACTTCTATAGAACTGATTTCAGTATCATTTATGACATGTACAGACATACAGGCAATACTATCAATATTAGTATTGATAACATAAACGACTGTTAGGAGGATACATAAAACGATCTTCAGTACTTGATTATATCTGCTCCTGGTCCCTGCCAAGAAATTCCCCTTCTGATCTATGGAGCTGCCAAATCGTCAACCTAAGCACTAAGCTCGAGCGAATTCAAATATAAGTATGTCTATGCTAATATTTTACATGTTTCCATGGGAAGGAATAAATTTTCCAACAGTGCTTACAGAATAATGCAGACTGTAACATTTACGTACCTTAATCGCAATAAAATGTTTATTATCTCTTCTAACTCTCCAGGAATCAAAGGAAATGTGCAGATTTCATTTAGCTTTTAAAGTCAATCGATACTTTTATCATGAGTTAATCATAACAAACGAAAATGAAAATTACTTACACCTCTGTGAAATATACAAAAACTTGCCGTGTCTGCTAATGGATCTGCCATCCGCTCCTGAATCTGCCGATTGAGGGGCGTGTATATAATATACAAGAATGCACAACCGTCGGACTTGGCGATAAACAACGTATAAGTAGAGAAACACATGGGATTTATCAGGTAGTTTTAGTAATAGATATAAGATTATTATAAAAATAGAATTTTCATTTGATAAGAAACGACTATGATTTGAACAAGAACGGACTACGCTTAGAATCGGTCTCTGGGTACATGTAACAAGGACATGCCAGTCATGGGTTAAATTTGGATTTAAAGCGACACAACTTCAAACTTGCAGCGCCAGTTGAGTCCTACTTTTTATTTCTTTTTAGAGAGGCACGAAAAGGCTTTGCAACCTAACCGTAAGTAATTGTTTATTGTTTATACCAAATTAATACTTACTTAGGGTATCGTATTTATCGAAATATATTTTATTAATTCAATTTTAACTGGTGTTCTATACACTGCATGTTTAGCAATTTCTCGTGGAAAGATACTAAGCAGTATCTGTAACAATGCTGTAAAATTGTTAACAGATCGCTTCGATTCTGTTATAAAACTATAGCTGAAGACCAGTCTGAAAACTCAACTATCTGGGCTGAAGGTAATAAAGCTGAGATTAGAAACCAGTCTCAAATCTCAAGGATCTGATTGGCTGAAATGGCGACTGGTTTCCATCCTCAGTTTTATAACCTTGGGGCAAGATTGGCAGTCAGGAGTTTAAGATTTGAAACTGGTTTCCAAGCTCAGTTTTACAATTTTCAGCCAGCAATACGTGATGACATCATGAAACTAAACTGATGTTACCGCTAAATACTTGTAGTCACGCAATCATAAACTGTGCCCAAGATCATAGAACTAAATCTTGAGAACAGTCTCAAATCATAAACAGTCTCCATTTCAGCAAATAGATGCTTGAGATTTGAGACTGGTATCCAATCTTAGTTTTATGATCTTGGACCCTGGTGTAATATTTTAAATTTGTAAATCAGAAAAGTGTGAATTTGTTCAAAAGGGTTTTCTTTGTAGAACCATAAAATACAGCTTACTATTGGCCACTATCTATTCTCGGTGATGCAAAATTGATGATCACACTAAATCTTGTTGTTTGAATTATGTTGTGTTCAGATCATGAGGAATACTTACAAGAAGAAAATACGAAGATTTAATTTTTTAATTAATAACAAATGAACTCACCGCCATCGTTTGGGATGGAACGAAATCGTACTATTTATTTGTGTTAATATTGAGTTGCGCTCAACCTAGGGCTAGAGCACAAGTATGCATTTCCGTTACTGTCCATGAACAGACTCAATCAACCCGAGTCTGTAGTATTTTCATATTTATCGTGTTCGATGGCTTTTAAATTCCCATTGTCATCTATTGTTATACAAAAGTCACAATATTCATAAACGGAAAAGAACCGCGTTATAATAGGAAAACCCAACGATTAAATTATGTTCTTGTGTCCAACTTATAAGAATAAAAAAATGTGTAGCAAGAAAACGACAAGAAACATTATATAATTAAAACTAAGACAACCTCTTTCTAATTGTGTAACGGATAATTGTCAACCGAGTGTTAAAATTAGGTTTTAACCCTTTCCTCCATAGATATACATTTATTGCGTGGGCGAACAGTTTAGATCCACATCAGCCGACACATCCGTGCCGTCTAATTAGGATCTTTACTATTCGCGTTCTGATTCATTAGGTTATTTCTGACCAATATGCGACCAGTGCAGATCCTGATCAGACGGCACGGATGTTCCTACTGATGTGCATCTACACTGGTCGCATATGTGTAAAAATGCGTATAAATGGAGGTAAAGGTTAAGGTGACCGGTTGCAAATTTTCGCTGGATTCCATTTCCTATTTAATGTTTTATTCTGCTTTAGCCGAATGGTCTTCCGACTGGGCTGAGAGACAAATACGTAAGTAATTGTTGTTCTTTATAATTTATACCATTTTGCTATCTACTGTGAAATCTCGTTTTAACTTTTATATTGCAAAGAAGGACCAATTTAGAAATTAAAGCACTCTTACAACAAGGCGGTGTTAGATTAGGTAAACACATGGACTTAGTCAGGCATTTTAAAAACCGAAAACATATCAGTACTCGTGTAATAATAAAATACCGAACTTGAAATTGAAAGTTGATCGCTTAAATTGTCCTTTTATAACGAATATTTCTCAATCAAACGATCGTTAAATTGAGGTTTAAACATGTTAATGGCCATCCCAACTGCAGATTTGCAAGGAAAATTATGTCCTTCTTAAACATTGCTTCTACTGCAGAGTCGGGCGATGAAAAGACTAAACAAGAAAGACGTAAGTGATTTATTTACAATGTATTTACATTTTAGCCATATTTACAAGCATCGATCGAATCGCATCTTAATATGTGCCCAAGGATATAAAACTGAGAATGGAAACCAGTCTCAACTCTCAAGCATCTGATCCTTGAGAGTTGAGACTCCAAACTCAGTTTTATAACCTTCAGCCATGAACTTTATCAGGCATGTTTAATAACCGAATACTGCAAATGTAATAAATAAAAATATTTAAAAAAACAAATGTTTTTGGTTTCGAATCTATGATGGTATCGTATATTGACAATTTTGTGTTCAGTTTATGGGTGTTGTTTGATGCCTACAACTTTAAACTTTCGCCCCTGTTACGCCATTTTTTGTAATGAAATGGTATTGCATTAAAGACGTAAGTGAGTTCTTTTAATAATAATAATTAATACCGATATTATTAAATTTGGTTTATTCTAATATTTATTATGATGGAAACGTATCAGAAATATTAATCTTCAAACATGGCAATAAACCACCTTCGACAAGAATATATAATGTATATGTATTTTTCGTTAACACGGCGATAACACCTTACATAAGGAAACACACGAACTTTATCATGTAGCTTTGGTTACCAATAATATATAATATATATTATGTGTTATGTAATAAGAAACATAACCAAAAATAGAACATGAAAGATAAGCGTTTTCGAACATTCGTTGGTAACGTTTACTGAACAGGAATTTGCCTACAATTTGAGCTTTAAGGTGAACTTAACTTTAAACTTACGCCGCCAGATAAATCATACTAATTTTGTTCTACTTAAGAGAAGTTGAAAGAAGACAGAGAAAGACATCTAGTACGTAAGGGATTTTTAACCTTTTTTACGTCAATGGTTATTTCCTCGTTAGAGTGGTCTATTAACTGGCTTAAATACGAAGACGCAGTATTAATGTATACCTTAGGTTGAATCTATTTTCAAATATTAATAATAAAAAGGAACGAATAAGAAATCACAATCTTCAAAGTTTAACACGACGGTACACCATGTTAGATAAGTAAAGCACAAGAACTTGATCAGGTATTTTAACCGATATAACGTAAATATTATATATTTTATGCTTAAACTTACAAGAAAATACAAACAATAAATAAACATGAAGGTCACCGCTTTTAACTGACGATGATAACGCATATTTGCTAATCTGGCGTTAAATTTATTTTTAACTGCGACCCCAACTTCAAATATGAGCCACCAGTTACGTCCTACATCTTCATTTTCTACGTCGGAGATGCTCCTCGAAGAGGAAGGACACAGACCTATATGTAAGTGTTTTCTTTCACAGGCTTTTAAGGTATTGTGCGCATATGATATGTCCAACTACCATTACTTAAAAAAAAGTGTGATCTGATGCGTAACATCGCATGTCGCTTCCAAATCGCACGGATACACCCTTCACCGTCTGTAGGCTTAAAAGTACCAACTATTTATTCAGTATTTATATTATTTATATCCGGTTGAATCTTTTTTAGTATAATTATTATAAAAAAGCGATTCAGGAATTGCAATCTTCCGAAACAGCAAAAACTACGCTATAGAAGAACTTTTTCAACAAAATTTGTGTAAGCGATATAATATATAAATTATTTTTTATAACAAAATTACTACACATAATATAAAACATGCAATGAAAATGACCGCCTTTGAAACGGTCGTTGGTAACGATTATTTGCCACTCGGGCGATAACTTTACGGGTTTTGTTTCCAGCGACCCCAATTTCAAACTTAAGCCACCACTTGCGTACAGGATTTGAATTTACTGCTACTGAGGAGGGACAAGGACGTACATGTAAATGCTTTTACACAATTTATAAAGTAATACTTTATTCGGTTGAATCTTTTTAATATAATTATTATAAAAGGAAGATTCAGGAGTTGCAATATTCCAAAACAGAAAAAAAACAACGTTATGTAAGAACTTTATCTCCTTAATTTTTGTAGGCATATTATTTTTTAATGAGAAAAATCCGTAATCCCAATGATGAACACACTTGATATAAAAAGAACATAAACGAACTAATTTATTACAATCCTTAGCCTCCGGATTTGCGGTTCGGATTTTCGAAATTGTACTGTTCATCGGTGTAAAAATTGAATTGCGCTCAACCCGTGACAAGTCGGCGAGACCATTAATACGCATTTCCATTACTGCACTTGGCTTGGACTGTCAAACCAAGCTTGCAATTTTTGTCATGTTCGTTTGCTTTCGTTTGCTGTTTTGATTATTGTTTCTTTTTAGACCAGTTACAAGTATTTGTATATCCAATGGGATTGGACTTTGAAGACTCACTAGGGACCTATGGAGACGTACGTTCATTGCTACTGCCATCCGTTTCAGTGGTATTCACAGGTAAACACAGTTTTCTTTAATTGCATGGCCAATAGTTTTACAGAATATCTTTTAAAAATGAATAGATTTGGAAATGGCCACATCCAGCAGACACAGCCTCCCCACACAGCTAAAAATTAGAGACTAGAAGAAAGTGTACACTTTTCAAAAGTTATAAGTGCACACCTTTTAATGCTGACTATCTCAAAGTTGAATTATAATAAGTAAAATGTCTGAAATTATGTTCAAGAAGATCAAACAATAATAATTATTTGAAATATGTGTATTTCTTTGAAGTATTACGTCATCTACGTCTGCATACGCTATCGAAATTGACTTTTTTACAACCAATAGTGTTTACACATGTTAACTGGAACCAGACAATCTAAAAAGCACATCACCATTATAAACTATAAAACGTCTGACGACTGAAGAACACGAAAATTCCGTGAAAATGCTTTTAACTGGCACAACTTTAAGTTTATTATAAAAACATCCTAATTTTATTCGTAAATGAAAAAGAAATGCTTCATTTTGCATATAATTTTATCGTTATAAGAAAAAAAAATCAAATGATAATATTTTCTAGATTGATAACGGTTCTAACGGTGAACGTTGACCTTACTCACGTACGTCATTAAATATTAACGTTAAATCGAATTTTTCGAAAATCCCATTTATTTAGGTCAGAAATTGAAAAAAACACTTGTCCGAATTATCAGTCGATTTTATTCAAATAAATACATTTTTTTCTTTTGGAAAGGCTTTTACACATCTAACATAGAGAACTGCATCCGATTCGTTTCAAATCGCAAGACCATTCAAAAACCTTTGGCACAAACCAATGTGAGGAAAATAGAATTTTTTCCTTGACATCCACGTTAACACGTGATGGATAAAACAGAGATAAGTGTGTTTGCTCATCGGACCCAGCAGTACATTATGAAGCAACAGGAAGTTACTTTATTGCAATGGAATGACACACCACAACAGGTCCGTTAGATTTACATCAATTTTGATGATACAAAGATGAAAAATGATCACAACTGAAAGCGGATGCAATGATAATTTATTTGAAAATTTCTTTCTGTGAACCAGTGAACTAAACTTTTTTTTCATTTCGCTAAGCAGATTCAAATTTTGTCAAATGTTTCAACATTTATTAAGTGTGCACTTAGAACTTTTTAATAGTGTATATATGCAATGTTCAATATTAAATCAGAAGTCATCAACAATTAACGAAAATGAGAGCTTGAGGGGTTGCGGACTTGGAACGGTCAGAGGCAAAACAATTTGCCACTCTGTGTTTTAATCAGGTTCCAGGGTCACACTTGTCCTAACAGGTTCTCATATAAACAAACATGTACACGTTGCTTTGGTAAAATAACTTCAACCCATCTATCAGCTAAACAGTTAAAACAATCTAATTTGTTATCAGATAAGAACGATGATTTATCAAGAGTAAAATACAAAACAGTATTATATTGATAATAACGGTGTTCCGTATGGACACACGTAATTTTGTATCTCTTCTTACCGGTATGCACGATGATTCGATGGTGAAATCACGATGTCACGATGACACGATGATTTAAACGCGAAGGCTCGAAGGCGAAACAACAATGGCACGAATGAAACCACGATAGCATGATGGTAAAAAGGCAATATTACAACGCAGTTTCAACATCGTATCATAGTCGTTACACCATCTTGTCATCGTTGTTGCGATGGTAAAACAACGATGACACGATGGTGAAACAACGATGGCACGATGTTAAAACAACAATGGCACGATGGTGATACAACGATGGAACGATGGTGAAACAATGGTCGTACGATAGTGAAACAAACGATGGAACGATGGTGGAGCCACGATAGTACTATGATGAAACCGTGTTATAACATCGCGTTTTAACCATCGTACAATCACGTCTTCGAGTTTTCATCATCGTGCCATCATGGTAACAGGATCGTGCTTTCGCTTATTTTGTTATAAACGTGCCATCGTATCATCGTGAATTCATCATCGTACGATCGTACATCATGGTAAAGGAGAGCAAAATATTTAAGTTTGTCCATACGGAACATCGTAGTAAATCCTTCTCAGTATTACATGTATGTCCATTACTGCCCATGACCAGGCTCAATCAAACCGAGCCTCCAATAGTTTCATATTTGTCGTGTTCGTTTTCATCTATTTGATAAGTTCCATCTTTACATTAATTTTCTTCAATTCTATCTTCTGTGGCACCTTGACCAATTCTGTTACTCCCTCATTAAATATTGTATACACCTCAAACACCTCTAGATACCATTTCGCTAGCCCCACTTATTACGATTTTACCTCCTTTTTCAAAGAGTTATGACGGAAGAAAACCATGTCAAATTCTGCTGAAGTCCCACTCAGTGCTGAGTATTACTAATCTGAGATCTGGCAACAAGTTTCAAATTTCAAGCTGAAATTGCGGCCAGTCACACATGATATCCAAATTTCACTGTTAAACTTTATATGAAAACAGCACGACTCTTGCGACGATGCGTGTTCGCTCCCAGGCAGAGGCAATATCAATTTTCTTTATATGTTTTGTCTCTACTTCAGAAGTGTTGCATGAAGAGGAACAGGAAATTCGTAAGTGATGTTGTTCACAATGTTTTTTAAACAAGTGATATAATATACAAATAAATGCTACAAGTAAACAACAAAATATAAAACAAAACAACATAAAAACTAAATAATAAGATTAACAAGGCGATAAACCACGCTATGTTTATTATTTATTTCTTGTTAGCGATACAATATAAATAAATGCTAAAAGACACGATTAAACAAAACAACATAAAAAAACTAAATAACAATCTTCTAACAAGGCGATAAACCAAGCTAGATTTTTTAATGCTTTTCAGTGAATTATAGATGTGTGAAGTTAGCGGCCTAGCCGCCTGGCGGCGTGAAGTAAGCGGTCTAGCGGCCTAAACTTAATATTTATCATAATTTATGTTTATCTTAAAACGGCTTGAATACGATTTTTACATTTTTTTGTGCTGAAAAAATCGAATTCAAGCCGTTTTTAAGATAAACATTTAATGATAAATATTAAGTTTTGGCCGCCAGGCCGCTTCGAAAACTTCAAAATCAAAGCTAGTTCTTGTTGATATTTTGCTCATTCACTCCTGAAATGTACATTACATGCTGAAAAAAATCGATTTCAAGACGTTTTAGGATAAACATAAGTAATGATAAATATGAAGTTTAGGCCGCTAGCCGCTATCTTCACGCCGCCAGGCCACTAGACCGTTAACTTCACGCCGCCGGGCCGCTAGGCCGCTACCTTCACACATCTGTGAATTAAAGGATTTCCCCGGTGAAAAAAAAAGTGGTATTTCACTATTTTTAACCAGTGAGAGATAGTAATATATTTTACTCGTGAACTCCGGAATTATGTATTTTCACTTTTGGCTCCGCCACTCGTGAAAACACGAATTCCGGAGCTCGCTCGGTGAAATATATTTCTTTCTAGCATACCAGATCAGGACATCCGGTGTTTTCACCCGTGTAGGAAATTTCGATTCTACACCCCCATGAAGAATGGGTCACGCGCCTTATATGACGTCACGACGTCTTTGGCAGTTATGAATTAACGATGGAATGTCTCGCTTAGCACTCCGCTACTATAAAAAAGTAGTGCAAAAAAAATTACAGGAAAATACCCCAAAATGCGGATAAAATACGGTATGCAAGAAAAAGTATTATTCACTTATGTTGGGTAAAGATCGCATGAACCGGCCCTCTTGAAATATGCACTTTTGCGGTAACTCGGCAGAGCCTCGTTACCGCCATTGTGCATATTTCACTCGGGCCGGATCATGCGATCTTTACCCAACACACGTGATTGATACTTATAATCTCAATATTATACCCAACACACGTGATTGATACTTATAATCTTAATATTGTTATTAGAACTCATCCACTTTATGAGGTTGCAAGCCTTACTCAGTGCTGCACTCGGCATGTTCTAAGACCACACATTGACTTGGAATCTGATCACCAAAGACATTTCCTTAAAATTTCATTTTTAAATAAAGGCATAGATTTTATTGACCTTCCAAGTATATTTAAAGATAAAACTGTTGAATCGGCTATACCAAATTTTTTCAAGAATACTGAAACACACATCGTTTGTTATAAATATAACACGCCTATAAGAAACACAATTTTCAATTACAACAAAATTACCTCGGATTTACAGATTGTTGAAAACACACCATTATCTTGAGACTGTTCTAATTCAAAATTTTGCTATCAACCTGCCGTTCATATCGTTACAGGGGATCTAAATGTTATCAAAGACTTTAGAATCCGCAATTTAATTTCAAAAGGTCCAAAATACAGAATTCCATCGGACATCGACTTTAATACCTGTCGTGCGGAAATTGCAGAGTCTTTAAACTCTTTTTGCAATAAATGGTGTAAACGAAAACATGCTGAGGCTAATGCTCTTTCAAACTGGAAAAAAACAATTATTCAAAATAATTGACACTCGTATATCCTTCTATTAAAGAAACATAGCTTTACTACCACCTCGACCTCGTTTTAACTTTCTTCATTTGAAAAAGTGTATTCAAGATTTTCCCAACAAATTTGTTTTAACACCTGCTGATAAGGCTTCAAATAATGTTATTATAGTGTGACGTATACGCTATATAAATGTTCAAACTGAAGAGCTTAATAGCACTAATGCTTATACACTGACTTCTTCATCTGAGAGTGATAATGTTACTGCACACACTCTACAAATTACAAAATTTAGAATCAGTGTTGAGCCTAAACAAGACAAAGTACTTACTATGTATTGGTTGCCTAAAATGCACAAACACCGTACAAAGCAAGATTTATCGCTAACTCTAGTTCTTGTACAACAACAAAGTTATCCGTGCTCTTAACATCTTGTCTAACGGCTATAAAAGAACATGTAATTAGGTATTGCGAAAAAGTGTTTGAAACTACTGGCAAAAATTTATTTTGGTCTATAAAAAATTCAAATGACGTTTTGAAGAAACTTAAATCAAATAATTTTCAGGCGTTCTGTTTGTCTACATATGATTTTTCTACCTTGTATACTTCTCTTCCTCATAATTTAATAAGAGACAAGCTAACCAGTCTCATTGAAACAACTTTTGCTAGAGAAAATAAAATATTTATTGCTTGTAATGAACATAGGGCATTCTTTACAGATGGTTCTTATGATAATAATACTTCATGGACCTGTCAAGACCTTATCTAGTCGCTCACTTTTTATTGGATAATATTTATTTGAGATTTGGTACCTCTATTAATAAACAAGTAATAGGCATTCCAATGGGTACTAATTGTGCACCCCTTGTTGCTGATCTGTTTTATACTGTTATGAAAGATATTTTATGTAATCTCTTTCTACCGAACATCAAGATGATATTATTACAGCTTTTAACAACACCTCGAGGTACCTTGATGATTTATTAAATATAGACAATAACCATTTTCCATCACTGGCTAATAAGATCATGAATTAAATGTGGACATCAGATGAACGTGTGGGTAGCGTCAATACACTTTTTCGATTTTGCGAAAATTTCACGGACCGAGAACTACCCGGTCTCTCGGCCAATCGCGCGGAAGGATGAAGTTTTCACTGGGCCGCAGCGCCGCTAGAATGAGAGGCGCTTGCAAGGCCGAAGGTCCACGGTCCTCGTTGGGCTCCTGGACGCTACCCACACCGTGACGTCCCCGGTTATGACACTTAGTCGACTTGGCGGAAATTTCACGGACCGAGAACTGCCCGGTCTCTCGGCATATCGCCTATCGACGATACCCACATTCTATTCCGGCAAGTTTAGGTCGCTACCCACATTTTAATCGCCGTGACTATATGTAGGGAAGCGGAAAGGCAGGGAAGGGTGAAATTTTCACTAAGCCGCAGCACCGCTAGAATGAGAGGCCTGCCGCGGGCGCTTGCCAGGCCGAATCTCCCCGGTCCGCGCGGATCTCCTGGACGCTACCCACACCGTGAAATAAATGTGGACATCAGATGAAAGTGTGGGTAGCGTCAATACACTTTGTCGATTTTGCGTAAATTTCACGGACCGAGAACTGCCCGGTCTCTCGGCCCATCGCCTTTCGAGGATACCAACATTCTATTCCGGCAAGTTCAGGTCGCTACCCACATTTTAATCGCTGTGACTTTATGTAGGGGAGCGGAAAGGCGAGGAAGGGTGAAATTTTCGCTAGGCCGAAGCACCGCTAGAATGAGAGGCCTGACGCGGGCGCTTGGCAGGCCGAAGCTCCCCGGTCCGCGCTGATCTCCTGATCGCTACCCACACCGTGAAATAAATGTGGACATCAGATGAAAGTGTGGGTAGCGTCAATACACTTAGTCGATTTTTGCGAAAATTTCACGGACCGAGAACTGCCCGGTCTCTCGGCCCATCGCCTATCGACGATACCCACATTCTTTTCCGGCAAGTTCAGGTCGCTACCCACATTTTAATCGCTGTGACTATATGTTGGGGAGCAGGATTAAGATCGAGAAAGTTTGCTTGCTTTTCTGAAGTGTTCGCTTTGTTAAGTTGTAGTTCTTTAGGATAAATCTTATTAACACGTAATGGAAAATGGTTATTGTCTATATTTAATAAATCATCAAGGTACCTCGAGGTGTTGTTAAAAGCTGTAATTATATCATCTTGATGTTAAGTAGAAAGATATAACATACAGTCTCTTTAATGTTTTTTTAGATGGGCATTAAAAATAATTATCTTCTAGATAAATTTAAATTTTCGCTTAAATATCTTAAAAAAAATTTCAACTTCCGGGAAAATGGCCACCAAAAAAAGTCACGGGTTTATACACCTCAAAACAATAATTACACACGATTTTTGAATAAATTTGATTGTTTTTTAATAAAAATACGTGTTACCTATAAGCGGCAGCGCCCGGGCGCTTCGCACCCGGGCTTTTGCTGTATTACTGTCATCACATTACGCGCGGGTAAATATTTAGCGAACTATGTGATTTCATAAATGCGCGAAATTAAATCCCAGCGAAAAATACAATTGTCACATGATAAGTTCATACAGACAGGTATTAATAAATAGCCGTGCCCACGCGCGGTAAATTAACGTATAATAATTTACAGCAAATTCAAATGGGAAAACGTCAAGTCGTGTTAGAATTTATTTTGTTTTCAGCGACCCCAACTTCAAACTTAGGTCCTACTACTACATGTTCTACTTCGGATCCGTATGAAGAGGAAAGACAAAGGCGCAAGTATTTTTTTACAATTTATAACATATTACTAGCATCGGTTGAATCTTTGTTTAATAGATTTATTACAAAAAGGACAAATCGGAAAGTACTCTCATTTATCACGGCGATAAACCACGTTATATAAGAATGTAATACATTTTTCAGTAAAGTATAGTGCAATTATATTAACCTGCCCATTATGCATACATTACACAGTGGTTGAACGTGCTATTTTGAGACGGGGATATCCTTGCTATTTTGGACTGGTCTTTTGCATGTGTATGTATATGTTTAAAACTTCGTTCACTTCCATGTGCGTCTATAGCGCAGTTGGTAGGAAGGCAGAAAATACCAAACAACATTTTTTTTTGTTTGCTGCTTGGCGCGGGTTCGAGTCGTACTTGGACCTATAATATTTTTCGTGGCGTTTTATATTGTAGATGTTTATTGTTTATTTGTGTATTTTTTTTAATATTATGTTTTTTGGGGGGCTTTATTGATTTATTTTTATGGACTTTTTATTGTTCCGCCATTTTAAAACGTATACACGTTGTGTAAACTACATAGTTCTTAAAAATCATCTGCCATACATGTAGAAATTAACAACGGTTTCCACGTGAAAAATAACAAAAACGAGAATATTTATGTAAATAAACGCTTTAACTTAAAAAATGATAAAACAAAATTGGCGCTAGCAGGACTCGAACCACATACCTTTAGCGGCGTGTGAATGCTGCACTTTACCACTGAGCCATTCCGCCTATATATACATGCCTAGCGGAAAGAAGACACCTATATACTTCATTAGTAATGGATTTCCCGTTGAGCTAATGACGACTTTCACGCTTTGGTGATAAAGTTAAAAATATCACAACCATCCACCGAATAATGTATGCAAAATGGGCAGGTTAATATAATCGCACTATATATAGGTGTATGTAGCAAGAAAATAACAACACAAAAAAGAGCATGAAGATTACCAGATTTTGTTTTATAATAAAAAGGACCCGACAATCTGAATTTATTACTGATTGCAGCTGGTACCAACGAAACTTTGAAGAACGCGGACAGTCCGAGGAGTAGTACTGCGCTACAACATGACGCTGTAAGTAAACCTGTCTTTAGTTCATTTCTTCATGTATTCGATATATTGACTTATGGTTGTGACACATTAAGAAAAAAACTTCTTTCAAGTTATGTGGTCATTTTTATGATTAAATAAAAATGCAGGTCCTGTTTAAAACAACTACTGCAGCACCAGTCTTTTATGGACATTTGGTTTTTAAAATAAAAAAGGGCAAAGCCTCTGCAGGGAAGCGAAATCGTACCGTCACGGCGACAGCACCTAGCGAACATCCAGTGAATGTCGTTATACACCATTGTGTACACAGTAGAAAGATATGGCTACATTTACATAATAATTATGTAAGGTTATAATAAATACTTTTTGTTTCATCCAATTTATTAATTGGAAAAGGTTACACCATTAGTATATTTTACCTGAATCTGAGACAGATTAAGCAAATTAGAATAGTATTTAATCTTGTTTGCAGGCAGCAGCAGACCCGGACCAATGTAGCATATGCTATGACAGGAAAAAGGATAGCTTTTGCGCACCATGCGGGCATCAACTATGCAGAGTATGTTTATATTCCCTGGAACAGTGTGTGTGTCCATTTTGCAGGGCTGAAATTGAGAGCACTGGAAGAATCCAAGCACCAAATAAATCTAAATATTATTAAGACATCAATCAGTTATAACCCTGTGTAGGGCAAAGAAGTTGATACTGATATTTATTTGTAGGTATAATTCCTTTGAACAGGTGTTGAAGTATTTATGTTGCAAATTGCTTATATTATTCTCTATTGTTCTTACTTTCTTCTCCTCTCTACTTGTTGGCTGTAAGGGGAGGCTGTCTCTACTGGCTGGTTTGGCCATTCCTAATATAGGGCGCGTCACGGAAAAAGGTATCTTCAGATAGATGACGTCAATTTTTAAAATGACGTCATGAAGTTGAGCAGACGGCATTGCTTATTATGCATTTTGCGGTAAAACTAACCTTTTATTGTCAAAAGGAGAATTAAATTAACAAATATTTATGCGAAATGTATAGATTTTAGCACGTACTTACCAAATTAAGCCACAACTAAACTGTCAAACAACCGAAGGCACGTTTTTCCGTTGCGTTCCTCGTATGTTTACACTCAACCAAAGTTCTTGTTGGTAATTAGTCGTATAAGTGTACAATGTATGCTAGTTCCGTTTTTTCCTTACGACAAGAGAGGTTGTGGAAAGGTTTTTTTTTGTTTTGAAATCAAATATATAATGTCTTTTTAATCTTCATTGATTAAATTATTAAAACAAAAGAAGGAGTAAAGAGCAAATTTCTGTTTGTTTGATGTTTTTATGCAAGAAATGCATTTTTAGCAAAATTAGGGTAACTCCCGCCAAACAGTTCCAAAGTCAATTTTTACAAGATTAAAGCTAAATTTGAAGACTGCTGTTGGCATATGATCATAAATAAAAAGTGAAATCAATGTTTTTCTAATAAAAAAGTATGGAAAAAAGTGACCGATTAGAACTTTTGATGAGTGTATATTTGCACTTTTTAATACCTGTGTCTTTAGTTTACAAGAAGTGTAGTATACAGACACATTCCAAATGAATATCATTGTTTGCTAATATTGTATTTCATTGTTCCTTTGATTTTTTGTATCGCTTCATAAAGTGTTTTGGAATGTTGTACTATATATTTTCTTTGGATTTTTAAATCTTCTTTTTTTCAATTTTGTATTTATTAATGTTTGTTTCAAATTTGTTTTTGTAAAATACTTTTTTATTAAATACAAAATCTCTTTAATGCAGATTAAAGTGCGAACGTTTCACAACATGCAGCCATGCTTAAAGGAAATCTGAAAGGAAATAAAACGTTGTTTGTTTCAAATGTGTTTAGTATCTGATATGTTACAATAACATTCAAATACCAGTTTTCTCCGTATGTTTTAAAGATAGAACATTTCCGTTAATTCTCTTATTTAACCGTGAATATTTTACCCAACCTGATTTTATTGAAGTAAAAACAGAGTCAACATTCATTTATTAAAAGTCCTCCTTGGTTTTAATAACAATTTTGTCTTTTTGTTGCATCAAGGCTGAAGGTTATAAAGCTGAGATTGGAAACCAGTCTCAAATCTCAAGCATCTGATTGGCTGAAATGGCGACCAGATGCCTGAGACTTGAGACTGGTTTCCATGCTCAGTTTTATAACCTTGGACAATGAATATAATTAAAAAGCCTTCTTATCAGCCAGAAGTTTGTCAGAGGAGTTTTCTACAAAATAATAAGGACACCTTTGTTTTTGCAGTACAAATGCTTTGATAACTTACTTTTTAATTATTTTCTGTATTCTTTTTATTTAAGACAATTTGGAATTTGTAAAGCTTTTGTTCTATGATATTTTAAATTTGCTGTTTTTAATGGTTATAACAAAAAGATATCCCTTATGTCTTTGCATGAGTTAAGATCAATATAATTTGTCTATCTTTGGCGGGTGTTGTGTTTTGTTTGAAGTGCCTCCTCTTAAAATTTCTGATTTGTTTGATATTTAACATTTTGTAAGTAACATACCTTTATTAATTTGTCATACGATTCTGGTTCATTTTCTGTTTAAATGTTCGTTTATTACCGGTTTTATAAACCTTTATAATAAAAAAGAGCAGTTGACCATAGACAACCTTGCCTATCTCCACATTTTATTGCAAACAAGCCAGAAATTGACCATGATTAAAAATACAAGGTTTTTCGCTTTTAAATTAACAACAGGTTTAAAGTCGGCGAAGAAGAATCGATATGGCATATGTGTTTGTTCCTCATATTCTTTGGTCTCAAATAGTGCGCGTCACGGGAAAAGTTACCTTCGGACAATCCTTAAAATGACGTCATACGTTGAGCAGAGTACATTAATTATTATTAATTTATCAGTAAAAATATCATTTTATCGTCAAAATAAGTAATAAAACCACTTTTTAATTATGAGAAACTATAAATACATGTAGTTGTAATTTCCTTTCAAATATAGTAACAACTCAAATGTAACAATATATGACCGAACATAACTTTTCCCGTGACGAGCCCCTAATAGACGTCGTACGTTTTCCCAAAGATATCCTCATTAAAAACCTGGCTTCATTCATGAGATATAAAAGCTCGTTTCTTTGTTGTCTGTTTCAGTGAGTATGCGTGGCGTTTTCGTAGTACGCATTTAACAGGAACCGGTTTAATTACAATATATAAAACCCATATCAGGAATGATCTGTATTGTTTGACGCAAAACAATCGTTTATGGCGATCAGAAATGATCTGTCATAACTACCGTTTAAGGCGATCAGAAATGATCTGTTTTGTTTGACGCATAACAACCGTTTAAGGCGATCAGGAATGATTTGTATTGTTTGACGTATAACTACCGTTTAAGGCGATCAGAAATGATCTGTTTTGTTTGACGCATAACTACCGTTTAAGGCGATCAGGAATGATCTGTATTGTTTGACGTATAACTACCTTTTAAGGCGATCAGGGATGATCTGTATTGTTTGACGCATTCCTACAGTTTAAGGCGATCAGAATTGATCTGTATTGTTTGACGCACAACTACCATTTTAGGCGATTTATGACTACGCAACAAGTTTAAAGAAGCACAAAATGTATTTTGTTATTTATCTTGGAATTTCTGCCTCTTTTGATAACTATATGTAAGTGTTATTGTAATAGTGTAACCGATTTTTTATAATTGTAAACAAATTGATGGTAGATGTTGTCTAATTTGTTTGCCACGAAAGTGAAAATGAAAGTTATGACGTAAAAAGGAAAGTTATGACGTCGTTATAGCTGTACAGAATGGTGTTTTAAAATCCATGTGAAGTCGCTTTCATCGAAACTTAAAATGAGTCATATTATTAATTTACTATGAGAGTAGTAAATAAAGATTTTAAAACGAAACAAGTTAACTGTTCCCAATTTTGTGATCTTTATGGGAGTTTTCACTGTAGTAATCATTCTAGCTATAGCTTTGATAGTGGTACTACATTTGCTTGTCAATTGTATATATTGTGATATTTTTACGGATTCTAAATTTCATGTGTAGGTCGATCAACGTCAGTGTAATTTTACCAAAATCCACTGAATTTTCTGCCTCCGAAAGTAATGATTTTAAGTACGTTAAATACAAGTTTTATAGTAGAAATAACTGACGAAATTACGGTTAATGATGATAGGCCAATAATAGGGAAAAAAAAGAAGGAATTTTGCACACACATACCTTCATTCATATCTTCATTTTACATACATTAAGTAAAGTGAAAACAATAAAGAAGAATCGTTAGATCTGAAAATCATCAAACATTCTATTTACATCGTAACAAGAAATCAAGCGACACACACAGAATCATTGAAATTTTCCGCCTTGTCATAAATATAATCATTGAATAGCAACAATATGCGAGTTCTTCTCTCTGAACAAATATATGTAAAATGTGATGTCTGATATTGTATGTTTCAAATTGGTAAATAGATGACAAAATAATACTGAGTAAATAAATAAATAAATAAATAAATAAATAAATAATAATAATAATAATAATAATAATAATAATAATAATAATAATAATAATAATAATACCTTCATAGATATCTATTTGGACATCTTTTTATAAAATGTTCACTCAGCTTCTTGAGCGAGCACTTGTTAATTAAACGAGCACTACGTCACGATTCAAGTATTACGTCATTTAAGTTTAATATGTGACGTAATTCGACGAATGTTTATTTTTCAAACAAAGCAAATCACTGTCGGTTGAATGTTTCTTTTCTTTTTGCTTTAAACCAGAACATCATTGCAAAATCATTGGACAGAACGGAAAATGTTTTAATAATGAATAGTAGAAGTGTTTAACGTGGTATGAGTCTGTAAAGGCTATGATTTAAGAGTGTTTCATACTTATACCACTGCTGTGAGCTTCGATTATATCTACCCCAAATAGGATTCATTCTACCGGAAGTATGGAGAAAACGATAAGAAAACAAATATTTGGAAGTAATGTGATTTTAAATCGGGATATTTTTATGGTACGTACATGCAAGTTTTAGTTTTAATCATTCCAAAGTTTCTGTTTAAATGGACGATTTCTTGCGGCGTGGGCAGTAATAAGCATTCCCATTACTGCCCATGAACAGGCTCAATCAAACCGAGCCTGCAGTATTTTCATATGTGTCGTGTTCGGTGGCTTTCAAAGTTCCCTTTTCATCTATTTACGATTGGAAACAAAACGGAAATATTCTGACGTCGCGCGCTCCTCACGCGAGGGCTGATATCGATATCATATTATGATAATGGCCCGGTCTGGAAAATAATAGCCTAATTTACTATATGAATTTGTTACTATAAATAGTAAGGTATGTCTATGTAATAATTATATACATCTGTACTATTGTTTGATATTTATTATATTTACATGAAATAAATATTGTTTAAACCAAGCTGCCTGGCTTTTAAAATGAAAAAAAAAACAGTTTTCGGAAAATATAATATTCCGAAAATTTAAAGGATCGTGTTGAAGCATGTTTTGCTACCATCGTTTGCATGAAATAATCTGAAGGCGATGCTCGGTTTTATGATTGTGAAATCAAGAGTCTACGATGACGATCACAGGATAACGGTAACAGGATGTCACATGCTTGAAGTTGACAATTTTTGTGGCATATCTCTAAACTTGATGTATTTATATATAAGACCACTCAACTGTACTGGGATCCTACGTATTTACCGGACAATCAATTTACCGGACAAAATTTATATCAGTCGAATACATACTCAATTATTGATCGGATTCGGGAAAAGTCACGTAAGAATCATGTAGACATCTTTTGCTTCCATAAAAATAACAACAGCTTCGCAGTCGGTTAATTTACATGTATAGAAATGACATTTTTACTACATGCCCTTTTGTTTACAATGAAAGTTCACTATTACGTCAGACGGGGGATTTATCGTAACTGCGCATGCGCCAATCTAGAGGCGCTCAGAGGATGTTTGAAGATGTCTCATCAAATTACAAAACGAGTACATAGAAGATTTTTTTGCAAGTCTATAGGAAATAATAAGCAGCAGACGGACAGGCTATTATGAATTGATGACGATATCATTTTACGTTTTATTTTATTATATATTACTATCTAAATTTCACCCACTTAGGACCTCACTTTAGCTTGCGTATTTCTAATTATTTATAGAAACAGTGAGGGGTTTTCCAGAGGTAAACGATGAAGCTTTATGGGGAATAGGCCGCTTAGCGAATATTTATGGAAAATAATCAAAATTTAAATGAAAACCTAAAAAATAAACATTGAAAACCTTTGTCCGGTAAATTGAGCTTCCGTTACAATTTTATCTCCTGCCATACCGTCCTTTGGAGCCTCTTTTCATAAAATAAAACAGTGCTTTCGGTATCAAATAATCACGCTTATGTAAAAGAAGAACCGACGATTACTCTGTGCAAGTGTTTCATGATAATGATGAAAAATTCAAAAGTTAGAAAGAAAAATTATCGATATTTGTCCGGTAATATGAACGATCCCAGGATTATTTAGCAACGGGCGTTTACCTGTAAAAATAATTCATTACAAATTTGTATTTTTACACAAAACAAGTCTTTGGATTGCGGACACAGTCTCTGTAGCTATTTTCTCAAGTGTTATTAAAATAAATAACTTATTTATTCTTAAATTATATGAGGACTGAAAGAGTATGATAATGATGATGATTTTGATAAAATGCTTTCAAAAATACTGCCACTTAATAAAGATATCTCTGTCCTCTGCCCCTTGCCAGCTTTTTGATCATCAAATGGTCCCACCCCTATATTGAGATCAATCCGCTATTAAGACCACTTTTTTCAGACCGCCAAGTGGTCTCATTAGCGGGTTTTACTGTAAATACAAAACAGCGTGTACAAAAGTTGTTCATACAAACATAAACATGTTTTATAATTTACATGAACCAACATATTATTTATAAATGGCTTTACCTTACATCAAAGACAAAATGTGTAACAAACCAACACAGCACGTGAAACAAATTTCGCAACCCCAATCAGCTGTGATGTGCCCTTAAACTTGATAAAAAAAATTATTATGAATGCACTAACCTTTTATATCCGTATAAAACTGTCCGAACAACAACTTTTAACCTAAAGTAGAAAAGTAATTGCTTAATTATATTCAAATGCAATGCCACGTCCATACTCCTGTATATTATTAATTAATGTGTACCGTTCGATGTGAAACGTTTGTCATTTAAATCAGTGTCGTCTGGTTGTACAAACTTTTTCACTAGTGTTAATTATCGACTTAGAACAATGTGTGTTTGATATTTTGAAAGACAATTGCCTGAAAAACAGTTCAGAATGTTTAAATTATAGAATACGACTTTGGAGAAAAAAAATGCTGTAACAGTAATGTGTGATAATAAATTGCATTTGTGTAATTTTATAAAACAAAACCGCTTGTGTTCTTTGTTTATACATTTGCTTAAAAGCTGCTAGTCTCACTTTTTTGAAATCTCAAAGGATATTTTGCCATAATTTCGGATTGCACGAGAGTAATAAATTTTAAAATGGATCGAACATTTGTGATATGGGACTGGATTGTTTTCGCTGCGATGTTAGGAGTCTCAGCTTTTATTGGAATATATTACGCCTTCAAGAGTCACGTGGATGCCTCAAAGAACACAACAGGAGAATTTTTAATGGGAGGGAGAAAAATGAAACTAGTTCCGGTTTCCATTAGCATTCTGGTATCGTTCATGTCCGCCATAACTATTCTAGGAGCACCTGCTGAGATGTACACGGCTGGTACCCTATACTTCATCTATGTATTCGGCTTGATCCTAGCCTGCATATTATCCGCTGTGCTGTTTGTTCCACTTCTATATCCACTAAAGTTAACAAGTATGTTTGAGGTATGTTGTAGGCTGGTTTGTTTTTATTTTTCACTTTTCTGATACAAACCCACACCGCCATAGCTTATATGTTTCTTAAAGTAGGCATTTGCATGAAGCATTTACATGCTACGAAGAAGTGAAAGTGATTGTGTCGTTAGATAAGATAATTAGTTGTTAAACGATACTAAAAGCTAGTATAACTTTGTGGGTTTTTTTTGTAAATTTCAATAATGCTTATACAGAAAAAATTCTCAGTATCGTTCAAACTGTTTATTATCTTACCCTATTATATTTTCTTTTCACATAACAATTTTTATAATAAGAACAAATCAAACCTTCAATGTTCAATACTTGATAAGTGAACGTTTCGTCTGTAATTTTAATATTTGAAACTGATTGACTTTGTGTAAGAACATTCATGTTTTGCTACCGAGGATGTCTGATATTGCGACAATACATTATCAAGAAAGTTTATTGGTGACTTGTGAACGAAGAGCTATGATACACGGCAAAATTGAAAACACTATCGCAGCTCGGTTTGACTGAGCGTAATCATTGAAAACATCGTAAGTTTTGGAAATTTACATTGCAAACACCGTTTAGCCCCGGTCAGGGTCCGTTCTAATACCAGAAACAACCCAAAACGAACTCTAATATAAGGTTGTGATAATTAAATAAGTTCATATGAAATAAGGCCTTACGAGCTCTGGTATAAAAAGCAGTGTTAACTTGTTGTTTCTTAATTACTTGAAATACTTGAACAATTATTTAATAATACACAATGAAAATTATAATACAATTTTTATTTGGGTTCTTACACTTCAGAAACAAGCCATGCATGTTACCTGTCTTAAAATGTGATTATAACACTTAAAAAAATAAATTTAGTCGATTTTAAGTGGTTTGGGGTATTTCACACTCACTATATGCCGTCATTCTGTAATACTTATGTATGGCCAGTCATGTCATTTACAGAAATGTTGATGTTTATTTTGCTCATTAGAGCAAAATAGTTATTATTTGTCACACATGATAATGTATTCATCATTATTTACAACCACAAATAACAACAGCCTTATATTTGAAGCAGTTTGGGGTTGTTTGGCGTAGTAGGATGGTTTGGGGTACTAGAACGGACCGGCCCGGGCCTCCGGTTTGAGCGTAACTCATTATCTAGTCAGTAAAACTTTCAAGACATCATTGAGACATCCCAAACGATGAATTGTATAAAACAAATTTGACGATAAACATAGAACTTTTACTTTTTTTAATTAGTGCCATAAATATACGGGTTTGTTCTGAATGAGAAACTAATATTATTATACGGTTCTCTTTTTCAAATAAAAGAGTAAATTCGCAGGTAATTCTTAAGCAAAGGAAACGAATGAATAAACACAATCAAATTACATCGAAGTGAATCTAATCTGAGCGAAAAAAAAACTCGCTCGCCATATAGCGGCCTCACAGCAATAAATTTCTGCTCTGCTCAGTATATGCAGTGTTTCCTATTGCAGTACATAGAAGAGCGTTTCGATTCTAAGGCTGCAAAACTCACAGGGTCAGCAATTATGATTGTTCAACAGGTAAGCATTTTCTAAAATTTCACGTCAGATAACAGTTCAAAGAAAAATGACGTATACAATTTAAGGTGTAAATGTAATGCTATGTGCTCGAGTTCGTTGAATCTTTATCACTGACACATTTTGTATTTTATGCACGTATTAAGGTGATTCTTTATTGTATGCGAGTTTGCCTCATCATATCTGTATAAAGATTGTTGTCGTAGTTATCGTTTATAAAAGGTGAACAATTTCACATGCGCACGGTTTTGACAACACAGCTTAATCTCCTCTTAGCGGTTCGGTTTTACCTGACGGCAAGTACATGGGTATAAGTGTAATGATATGACATGTGGCCAATACCTGACCAATACTGGTAAGCTCCGCCTACCGCTCTACCTCTCTCATACCATGTTGTAAGTTGTTAATCAGAATAGATTTAGTAACCAAGCGCAAATGTGTTATTTCTTACTACAAGATCTCAAACATTACATATTCGATCGGATTAACACGAGATTCACGAAATTACTAACTTCTACATGCATTTTCTCTTTAATATAAATATCCATTATACTCGAGATCTACCTTTATCCGTGTTCTACAATAAGCATAACCAGCATCTAAAAAATAAAAAGCAAAGTGTTTATTTATTATTGTGTATTTAAAGGGAAAACTTCCGGGCATATGAGTCATGTTTTTCATAACTTCACTACTTCCCTTTTCCTACCATTTATAGCAGGTGCCTAGCAGGCAGACATTCGGGAACCAGTCTTTTACTAGGCGGTTGCTCTAAATTTATATTTTAACAAATTTGTTTGGAGTCATGTAGATTATACATTATTTTATCAATAACGAATGTGAAACGACGTTTTAGGATTTCAAGCTGGTATTCGTGCATAACAAAATGATGTACAGTGAAACCTGCCTTAGCAGCCACCTCCGAATAGCAACCACCTGTCTTAAACAGCCAGTTTGAATATGACCCAAACTGACATTTTGTTCTTATTTTTTACTGTCTTTAACAGCCACCTGTCTTCAGCAGCCACTTTTTGTCACTCATTTGGGTGGCTGCTACAGACAGGTTGAACTGTATGCTAAATGAGATTTGGTTCATCTTAACTGTGTTACTAACCGCTCCATGCTCTTAATACCGAGTGTCTTAACTTATTTTAATTAGGAAACCAGTAGTAATAGATGCCAAGTCATGTTAAACTTAAATTGAAAATGATTTAATGACGATTTTGTCTCGTTTAAATTCAAAATCAGGTTCGAAACATTTCACTTTCATTTTGTTGTGACCACTTCTGAAAACTTTAAACGCATCATAACATCATATTATTCGGCCACACGTCTAAACAGTTTCAAATTATATGATTAATTAGTACTTATATGAACCCATGTCAAAAGTGTTTTAAAGTAATGCGTACATTACAAACACTTGAATGTTTAACATATCAACATATTCATCATATTGGGTCGTTCAATCAGATTAAAAACATTCTTTTAGGCTGTCGTGATCTGAAAACGAGTCACTTAACTTATCACTCTTCCGAACCAATTAGCTTGTCGCCTTCCACTAAAGCGCAAAACGTCACTGTGCTTCTAAAAAGACGTGGTTCTGAAACCTTGTACGATAAATTTGTACACATTTGTTTATTGACTTTTTAGAAGCATTTAACTAAGATAACCCTCGTTTTGGTAACACATTATATGGCCCATACAGAGCATGTGATAGTGTGCAGTGTTTCGATATGTCACTTTATTTTGCTCTTCCAAAATGTCGTATAAAGTGTATACGTGTTCTTCATCGTAGAAGTACAACGACGAAAACTATATGATGGTCGCCGTAAGTTTTGAATCGTTGTATTGTATTTTACGTAGATTCGCATTCAAAATTCAAAAACATCTTCAGGTCACGTTGTGGCATTTAAATAATGATTTATGAATCATGATTGAATTGGCTATTATAAAATTGCTATCACAGACAATCCTTGCTTAAAATGTATATGCCATGCTGCCTATCGTCAACACAATATTTGATCTGACTTCAGAGAGATTGATGTTTTTTTTTCATATTTGGGGCGCGTCACGGGAAAAGGTACCTTCGGACATTTGACGTCAATTCTTGGAATGACGTCATAAAGTTGAGCAGACGACAATAATTATTATGCATTTTGCGTTAAAAATAACACTTTATTGTCAAAATGTGTAAGAAAAGCACTTGTTAGTTATGAGAAATTTATAGATTATTGAAAGTTCTGTCGAAATATAGTTAGAATTAAAATGTCACAAAATATGACCGAAGGTACCTTTTCCCGTGACGCGCCCCATTTTAACTGGCATATTGGCCTATCCAACCTATTATTTACGATCTCGAATAGAAAACCATACAAGTACATGTACCATACCATTCTCTCACCAGAGGGCGTGCTACACAACTTGTGTAGCACGCCCTCTGGTGAGAGAATGGTACCATACAAGTACATGTACGTGCTTGGGGCGCTATGGAGGCGTTAGTCATGGTTAATTAATGTAGTTTTCTTCGAAATATCGTTTAAATTATGTGCAATTCAAAGATTATTCTAATATTCTATTGCAATTTCGTGGTAAATAGTTTGGGAAAATACATATTTTGTAATTATATTTATTTACTTTATAAATATAGCAGTTTACTTTGAAATCGCTTGGATTTTTTAATTATTGTAAGCTGTTATAAGGTGTTCTTTACATTAAGCATTTTTACGCTATTAACTAGAACTAGAAATTTTAGAAAGCACACATAATGCTGCGAACAGATTCAATTTACAAATAGTCACAGATTTATTTGAACTTTAATAACTTGCAATAGTCAATACTGTGTGTATTTTCAGACAGTTTATATGGGAATCGCTACATTTGCACCTTCAACGGCGCTAGAGGCAGGTACAGTAAAGTATCATTTTCAAAAATTATTTAATATGGAATAATTTAAAAGGCAGGTGAATTAATTGTTATACATGTAGATAGTGTAAATCAAAATCGCGCTAGAGGAAGATTTTTTATTTGTTACAAATATTGTATATGGGATTTGCTATATTTTCACTATCTTTTACGGAAGAGTTCTATTATTATTTTTTATAGAAAGTGCAAGTTGAATCGTTTACTTTTGTCGCCGACTCTTCTACTGTTACATCACCTATTCCTCTCTTAGACTATCTCTCTCCTCTCTCTCTCTCTCTCTCTCTCTCTCTCTCTCTCTCTCTCTCTCTCTCTCTCTCTCTCTCTCTCTCTCTCTCTCTCTCTCGTGTTGTATGTTTGTAAGGCGGTCAAATCGAGATGTGGCGCTTTTTCTGATATGAAAAATTATTTATAAATATGCGTAAACTAAACTTCAGGCAAATGGTTTTACCATCTATTTTCTACACCTTTACAATCATGCATGCATACATAACTAGCCGTTTAAATGCGAAATGACGCGATTGAAAAGATTCCATTTGCTCTTGCTACAAGAAATCGTACATTGCGCATGCAACAAGTTAATGACCCCAGTTAATGGCTGTAATTTGGTTAAAACAACCGTTATTTGTTTTGCTTAAAGCCTAGAAGGGACTTAATTTGAAATAAATCCACCGTTCTAATCTCTATAACAGCAACTACATGCACCAAAAATCAATCAGTATGATCGATATTACAGAAAAAAGTGAATGTTGCTCTTGCACTGACAAAGGTTGGCCAACCAGTTTGAAATATCTGGTAAAATGGCCACGACAATTCTCTATTCTTTTGTAAACAAGTAAGGTGTTCTTGAACAATATGATAAAATATTAAACTTTAAGTTTATGTCATAAAATTCTATCGATGCTCCAACACGGAGGTCAACGTGCACATGTTGTTTTTTTTAACTTCACAAGTTAATAAAGAAGGGAGAGATAATCAGGCGTATTAACAAAATGTATCAGCTTAACATCCAATATCTTGTTTTCATGTCGTCTCATTTGTTTGCAGAATTCCAGCTAATGTGAACTTACTAAATGAAAAGGTTTTTTAGTGACTGGATTCCCAACATGGGCAACGATAGTAATTGTTGGTGGTGTTTCCACATTTTACACATTTTTGGTATGGAATATTCTTTCATTATAAATAAAGTGTTTGATAGTCGCAAAAACACGAATCAGTTGCATATAAACAATTAATAGTACTGTTGTATTACCGGGTATTTTATTTCGCGGGATCAAATTTCGCGCAAATGACATAAGTGACATTTTCGCAAGGGCTTAAATCTGCGCACTTATGTTATTCTAGCGCGAAACACTTAGAAATTGGAACAACGCTAAATATAATGAAACAACAGTACAATAGTACTCTAGTGATTGGCTTTACTAAATTCAATTCACTCGGAAGCAATAACAGCTGATAATCGGAAACGAGGCTCTGGATGCAAACACTCGAAGAACAATTAACATACAGCTGTAACAATCACTTTTTCATTGCTTGACGAATTGTGAAATGACGCTAAAGAGAAAATAGTTCAATTAACGTTTATAAATATTATAAGAAACAGTTTTGAACTTCAGTTAAATGCCAGCCTAGTTCCATTTTACCGTATAACAGTTTGTATTATTGGTATAACGTTGATTTGCTTAAATGGACTCGATGACATTTACACGTAAAATCAAACATCAATGAACACTTTAAAATGAATAAAGAGAACGCATTTCAAAAGACGTAGCATGCCTTACATGCTTCGAAATACAGCGTGATGCTTAGCATCCTATAATATACCAAGCACTGTCAGAATATTTTAAATTAGCAGACATGATGTAATGTTTTCAGGGTGGAATGAAAGCTGTTGTATGGACGGATGCCTTCCAGTCTGTAATAATGATTGCTGGTTTAATAGCCATTGTCATAAAGGTATCAACATACTCACAAATGTACGGAGCCCGTAAGGTTACATTTTCTATACCATTTAAAAAAATGAAATATGCATATCAGGAATTGCCACAACAATGCTATTTCGCTTTAACGAAATACTATTTCATTTTCACGATATATTATTTCATTTTCACGATATATTATTTCATTTTCACGAAATATTATTTCATTTTAAATATAAAATATTTCGTTTAAAAGAAATATTATTTCGTTATAATGAAATTTAGTTTCGTTTAATCGAAATAATACTTCGTTAGAACGAAATATTCCAGCGAACTATTTTAAAAAGTATGGGAAGAGGTTTGATAAATTTCATCTTAGGGACTCTGTAGAATTGAAAGGTTTAACTGATGCACAACTTTTCAAGAAGTCACAAGATCATATATAAGTGTTTTTCAAAGTCAGGTCATTGTAACAGTAACCGTTGTACTTTGGTTTAACTTTGCATATAACTGATGCAACCCGCTAGAAAGTCATTATGTTTTAATGGATTGTAAAATCATATTATATGGTGTTGTATTAATGTACAAGTACAAGTAAATAGACATCTTGATGAATCGCGATTGATGTAAGTCATGTTCTGAGCACCTAAAATGGCAATTAATAATTCGTCCAGTTATTTGAAAGTTCAAATTATTTATAGAGACTATAAATAGACACCGCGCGATACTTTTACGAGCACCGGCAAAAATACGGAAAATACCAATATTGTTGAAAGAAATACTGAATGCAGATCCAACGTACTAAATGAAATCGTTTTATATTATATTTTTAAAGATTTAACTATTACTTTAACACCCAAAATACGAAAGAAGAACGCTTTACTAGCCAATTGGATATCACGATAATAGGATCAGTGCCCAAGGTTATAAAACTGAGCATGGAAACCAGTCTCAAATCTCAAGCATCTGATTGGCTGAAATGGCGACCGGTCGCCATTTCAGCCAATCAGATGCTTGAGATTTGAGACTGGTTTCCAATCTCAGCTTTATAACCTTGGAACCTTGTGAACATTCAAATTTCTGCTCATGCTGCCAATGCCTTATTGAGCGTATTTATTTTCTGATTTAAACGGTAAGATGTGTTTGTGTACGAATATCGGCCTTTGAAGACTCCTGTCTATCTTCAGGGATTTATGATGGTTGGTGGAGTAGAAGAGGTCTGGAAATTGAACGAAGAATGGAACCGAATAGAATTCTGGGAGTAAGGGTGTATCCGTAGTTTTTATTTTAAGATTAAGAATCGGATGTAGAAATGCACGATGACTTTTAATTTATACAGTCATTTCGCTGGAATTTTAATAACTGAATCACTAGATACACCTTATATTAATGCATTGATTTTATGATAACTTTTTCAAGATTATTAAAGTTAATGTTGGTGTAAAATGTGTGCATTTTATAGATTACGTATTTATTCATGTTAAGTAAAAATATTACTTTTCTTTTAAGGTTTCTTATCATTCATAATCCTTTTTGAAGGACAAATCCAGACCCTACCTTGCGACATTCGGTTTGGTCACTAGTCATTGGTTGTGCTGTGTTATGGATAAGTGCTTTTGGTGTTAGTCAAGCCAGTGTACAACGGTTCTGTGCTGTTCCTACACTGAGAGCTGCAAAACAGTAAGTGTTATCCTTAAAATCGGTGGTCTATCATTTATAAATTTAGTCAAACCTTCGTTTAAGATATTAGTTATCTGTGCCTAACATCCCTTGTGAAAAATTGTTGATCACAGTCGAGAACAATGGTTTCCAATACGTTGACGTGTTCTTTTGGTATTGGTGAAATTTCTGGTTTTCGATGCATTGACCGTAACCTGGATCTCAGCTGGTCTTGTGATACCACATATCTCAGAGTCTACGTGAATATGCTGGTTTCCATTTTGATTGAGAATTTTTTTTTAACATTCAATTCATAGCCTTATTTTGTACATGTATCATGTTACCCTTCAATTGTTTTGAATGAGCATGTGCTCTGTCTGGTAATTGAACTAGAACCGAGCCTCGTACTTCAAATACAAATACAAATACAAGTACATTTATATAGTGCAAAAATTATTGTACAATATTCGATTGCGCTTTACAATCCTGTTTACACTGCTCTCGTGCTTAGTATGTTTTAGTCAAGGAAAACATTAAACAAATGAGTCTTAAGTTTGCATCGGAACTGATCTTCTTTCTGAATGCACTTTAAATGGTTCGGAAGAGCGTTCCACCACTTTGGGAGTGTAACGACTATAGATCTATCAGCCATTCTTGTTCGTGTTCTGGGGATGTTGAGATTTATTTCGTCTGTTGACCGTGGTTTGTATCGACAATGGCTGCGAGTGAACAGTTGTTGGAGATACACTGGAGCTGTTTTATGTGTTACACGAAACACCATTACTAGAATTTTAAACATAATCCGCGCACGCACTGGGAGCCAATGAAGTGATTATAAAATATCTTTGCTGTTTTGATCAAAGGATGCATTTGTTACAACTCTAGCAGCACGGTTCTGAACTCTTTGTAGTCTGTCTATCTGATAGTTTGGAATGTCGACAAAAAGCCCATTACAAAAATCTAGATGGGAGTGAACAAGTCCATGTACAAGAATCTCTGCTGATCTCTGTGATATGTATTTACGAATATCTTAACTGATTCCAAGCACACTACCGTCACTATTTAGTACCACGAAGCAAGAACGGTTGCGGTAATAAATACGATATTTGTGGTAATCAATTGACAACTGTGACTGATTTAAAATTTCACTCACGACCACTTTTGTCTTATTTACACGGAGCAAATTTTAGATGCGCCATACCGCACTAAATTATAGGGCTTTAAATTTGTAATAATAAGAACGAGAGAGTTAACTTAATTTGCTGCCATCCACATTCTCAGTTAAGGTAGTCTAACTGTAATGATTTCCCGCGCTCTTTTCTCGAATGTCGGGAATACTCGGTTAACTGTCACTAACAGTCGACAATAATCGATGTCGCTTCGGTTACTATCGGCTCTGACGTAGCGTCAAAAGTCACCGAAAGCGAGCCGATGTTTGACGACGTCGCAAATTTATGCGCGGGAAAGCATTACAGTTAGACTACCTTAAATCGCTGATATTTGTGATTTTAGGTTTATTCAATTCAACTATGCCAGTGTGGGCGGAAAAATGACAAACGAACAGCGGAATATTTCATGTTTGTTGTCGGTTATACACTTCAGATAATAAAGCTCATATTTGAATGATTTATTTTCAGAGCAATTTTAATCAACATAATCGGCTGTATAGTTCTGATGGCATTTGCTTGTCTGGCCGGAGTAGTAATGTTCGCCTATTATGCGAAGAAAGGATGCGACCCGCTTAGTGCAAAAGAAGTCAGCAACGCAAACCAACTGGTTCCGTATTTTGTGATGGAAGTTCTCGGGTACCCTGGTCTGCCTGGATTGTTTATTTCTTGTCTTTTCAGTGGAGCTTTAAGGTTAACATTTGAACTATTTCAAGTTCTTTTGTCTTAATTTTACGGTCAGAAACATATTTACCAGTAGGTTTGTTTTGCAACAAAATGTTTGAGGCGAACATGATGAAACAACTTCCACATTGTGAATCGAGTTTTCTGATTTATTAGCCGCTGTGTTGTCTGGGTGCGCCATTTCCAGAAATACATATTTCATTTTTTTTTACAAAACACTTGGTACTTACATTAAATGTGTTAACATTGCAAATACTTCATCTAGCTTTTTTTTACTTTGGTCATTTGCAAACAATCATGTTTGTCTTAACACATCTGTAAAATAGATGAAAAGGTACACACGCTAGTTAGACTTCAATTATTGCTTATAGTTTGATACAGTTTATTAATATTTTATTGAAGGGCTAAGTAGATAACTGATTATATAATGATTACTTCATCTAAGAAAGATAAAGTTACTGCATATAATCTTAAAATGACCAAATTTAGAACCCGCATGTCCCTACTACATTTACTTGAAATGTTTTGGTTGCCAAAAACGCACGAAACACCATTAAAAGACTTAAAACTCAAACTCAAGTTAATAAACAGCTACATAACTAACCATGCTCTTAACATCATGTCTGACAGTCATCGAATATCAATTTAAAAGATAGTAGTACTACGAATTGTTTTGAAACCACTTGCGATAACTGTTTTGGCCCATTCTTAACTCATGCAACGTTTTAAGGAAGCTTGAGAACATGCTGGATAAACTTTAAGGTTGGTGCAAGCCAGAACGAGTTGCCAATTGGTTCACCACTAACAGTTACAAGATGATAACCCCTCCAGCTCTCATTTTCGTTAATTTTTCGTGTTATCAATTTTAGAATTGATAATTTTATAACCTATGATCTTATTTTCTCTCCTAATTTGCTTTATAGAGAAGATGTGTATTCGTGATATGAAAATTTTATTTGTTTAAGCTAGAAAATTTCATGTATTATCTGTAGCGTATTTATTAGTGAAGAATGCATTCTAAATCAAATGACACGACGTTGTACAGTTGGAAAAATTGTATTTGTACTTATTAAATATTTGCATTTGCAGCACCATGTCTTCGTGCTTGAATGCTTTGGCAGCCGTGTGCTGGGAAGACATGTTCAAGCCACTGATTGGCGAGAAAGTGTCAGAATCTACCAAAACCTGGATCACCAGACTACTTGGTTTGAAATGTTTTATGATTATTGTTTTGGTTGTAATATTATGTATAGTGTCTTTCTACAACGTTACACGTGTTCTTTAATCTGTTTAACATCCATCGATGTCCTATTACCTGTATATTCAGTTGTTCATGTCAGTTCTCTATATTAAGGTTATGAAGGCATGTTTATTTTGAAATCTTGTATTTTGATCATTTTATTAACCATGCTCTCTCCCTCTCTCTTCTTTTTTTAAGGATTGAATCGATATTTGATGTTTTTCATTAGGGTATGGAAAACAGTTGGGTTGTTTAAAGTGTGTGAAGCCCTTCGCATACTTTAAACAATCCAACTGTTTTTCATACCCAAATGAAAAACATCAAATGTCGATTCAATCCTTATATTTACACATATTTATACTCTCAGAAATACAGAAATTATTAGAAGAATTGGAATATAACGGCTTTTTCTTATGGCTGTTAGAACCGCCATGTTCACGACAAAGTGAATGACTGCACGCCTTTTCGCAACAACTCGTTGCAAAACGTGCATGCTCGGCGACGTCACAGGTCAAAACATTGTGCAACGTCCAATAAACTGTGAACGGTTCTTCTGGAGCCACGCCTTTTAAACTATTACGTCACACTGTTTACCATTAGAAATTATGATTCCTTAGGTGAATAAGACTTCATCGTAGAGAATGAAGTTGAAGTGTAAATATTGACTGTGTGAGGAGGCTGTTTTTTCTGAATGTGGCCTAATATGCAAAGTTCACCGTTTTTGTAAAAGAACACAGACACTCAATCTCTTACGTTTATTTTGTCATCATTTCATCTAGAACCACAAAACATATTACACAGTGTATTGTTAATCACGAAACTCCAGTAAAATTCCGATTGGAAGTGAAAACCGCCGAGTTCTGTGCTTTAAGTTACGCCTTCTTCTACTTAATTACATAATTGTAATTTACAATTTAATCAGTTGCAGTATTTGGTGCTGCTGGTGTCGGATTTGCTTTTATGGCGGAAACTCTTGGTGGAACAGTTTTGCAGGTAGAGACACACTGAGCAACTAATTGCTCATATTTTATATCAGATTATTTAAATATTGCTTTTCGTGTCTAATGAACGTAAACACAAGTTGTTTTCTATAAAAAGATTTTTTTTTCTGTACACATTATAAGCCCGCCGTATTCAACGGCCTTCAAATATGGTACATTATGTAACTGATAACAGTACAGATTGTATGTACGGAAGGACTTTTTAAAGCCGCATCAAGGTACCAAAAACGCCGCTGTGATAGTTAAATTGATGGAAAAGACGTTTGAACACGACAACTATCGAAATATTGCAGGCTCGGTTTTATTGTGTCTGTTCATGAGCAGAAATGGGAATGCATATTGCTGTACATGCCGCCTAGCCCCGGGTTGGGTGTTACACAATATTTACTCAAATATATATTCACCGTGCCCAACGGTTTTTAACTTTATTAACCATGTTAACTGATTCTATTAAATTTAATGATTACTATGCAAAAAAAAGCTGAGCTTGAAACACAGTATCTCACTGTTATACTATCAATCAATAATAGGAATTCAGATAACGGTACTATAGTGTTGCTACACTTTACACAATATATGCGTAAAACATTTGTTACAGATTAAGTCGTATTATACACTTGTGGTCTCTACTGGTTGTGTGGTGGTGGCTGTGATTTCTGAATTTAGCATTTGCTAATATTTGTGTTTAATTTATATTATCAGGCGTCTGTAAGTTTTACTGGAGCAGCTTCTGGGCCACTTTTAGGAATATTTCTCCTTGGCGGATTCTTCCCGAGAGCTAATTCAGCGGTGTGTATAATCAACTATCTCAGATTTGGCACGAAACGTACCTAAGAATTACTGGGTTGCCCTATACTCAACCAAGGTGTTAACTGCTGACTAATTGCATTTATTAACAATACATGTATACGCTCGGCTTTCTAACTGTCAAGTGGCAGTTTTAAAAAAGAACTGCGTTGCACTGGATTCAATTATTCAATGTGTGTTTATTTGTTATTGAACTTTTTTCTATGGGAAATGATAAGTTGTCAAGAAGTATTTAAATATTTACTATTATTTACTTGTATTTATTTGACTAAAATATTGTTTTTAATTCAGTTACACTATCGTATTGCTTAAGGTTGTCAATTTTGTTAAATTCTATAGACATTCTAGGAAAAAGACTTTAAATGATCGATTAAGTTAAACCAGTTTTACTTGTATTAATTGGAGAACAAATATTTCCTTTTCAGAAACACTAACGTAATGTTTACGGCAGTGATTTTCGTTGTAGGGCTGTGTAACAGGTGGTCTTCTCGGGCTAGTGTTCGCAATGTGGATCAGCGTTGGTGCATACAATTTACCGAGAAAAAGATACACATTAGACTTTCCAACGGACTCATGTGCTGAAGTTTTAAATATAACTGTAACGACCATAGCGACAATTTCAACAAATATTACAACAACACCACAATTGTACGAATGTTGTATAATCTTATTATTTGTGGCATCTTTATTATGTAATTTTATGTTTTAAGATAAGCCACCACAAATGCACTTAGTACTCACTTAGTACTCAACCTAGTTATATTAAGGTTAAGTCGACGCTGAAGATATGACACTGTCTATATTATTTGAGTAAGTTGACTGACTGCTTTTTTTAGATTTTAGATTTGTGTTTATCCTTCTTACTGAATCGTAATGAGGTTGAAAACTCGAAATAAACTGTCCATTCTAGTTTACTGTTGACATCTATCTTTACAAGTTTTTGCAAGCAAATAAATTTTCAAGACACCATAATCAGCGGACAATAATTCTCATGTCAAAGCGATTTAGCAATGATTTTCATTTTATTTGTGACGGTCAACTAAATGTTTTATCTCTATTTATTCAGATCAGGAATTCAACATATATATACTGTGTCATATCTCTGGTTTTGCTCCATTGGTGCAGCGGCCACAGTAATAATTGGGCTAGTCGTCAGTCTCTTTACAGGTAAATATTGGAATTTATCAATATAGCATTGTATCTTCAGAAATGTTTCCAATATTCTAGTGTTGTTGTAAGTTTTATTATGAATTACGTCAGACACTGATACTTTAATAAATGTCTGCGCTACGGTAGCGATTTATTTGTTGATAAATTTGTATAGATCTAGTTACAAAATGTAAAACACTGTGTTTTAAATTATTGCTTTTAAACATAGATATAATGTGTCAGATAAAATTGAAAAAAATATCATTTTTCTAAATACCATTACTGTGCCAAGCATTATGCATAATGATATTTCGAATTTTTCATCACAATGCGATGATTTGTTTTGCAGCACCGTTTTATGATAAAAGAGAGATCGATCCTAAGTACCTGATACCGTTCTTTGACCGACTGTTCTGCTGCTTACCTGAATCATGGCGAGACAAATGTAGATGCGGGTATAAATTTAAAGACCCGCAGGTACTTTATAAATGGGTTTAAAATTTAAATTGTTCTCATGCGGAAGTGCTCCCTATTAGTGCTCCACGTAAATAGTGTTGTACCGATACAGAAATGCTGAAAGAGTCCATGGGACGGCAGATTAAAACTTTATCCGCGGGATAAACTAACCAGAGTTAAATATTGATTAAATATTTTCTTACAAATAAAGTAAATTCTCAAACCTTTTATTTAATGTATGTTTAAACTAAAATAACAAGTTTTTAATGTAATCAAAATGATCTGAAATATTGCCTACACCTGATCGTATTGCCTTCCTAAATTTCATCCCGGTTAGTACATTGTATAACCACAGAACAACCGGCCACTGGCAGGAAAATCTTTATCATAAACGGATAAAGGGCACGACCACGATCTGAAATGACGAATAAATATGATTTGATCAATATTACAGAAATGCTTCTGAATGTATTGAGAGACTTTTTATGGCCGCGAATTTACTTGTGACGTATTAATGCTCTAAAACATAAAACCAAAACACGAGAGAGCATGCTTTTAGGTTATAATTATGTTATATGACCATTTACCTGGTTCCTTTTTTTCTGTTACAGGATCTTGTGGACGAACAAGAACTTCGAGAGATTGAGATAACAACCGAAACAACAGTAGGAACGATTCTGTCGTTGCAATATAAAACAGATGCCAGACTTAATAAAGATTCCTACATTAATTTTATTAACGTCAAACAAGATCATGCACAAGACAGGAAACCATTGAATTATTTGTTTACCAATGAAATGTAGCTTATTCTAAAATTTTCTACTGAATGTCAACTTAAACAGGGTGTTTGAAATTTGGACACAGCTTAGGTGTCTATGTATAATAGTTAAGGATAAAAATATTTATAAAACTCTTATTATAATATGATTTAGGTTTCTAAAATACATGATTCGATTTTATTTTGTGACCCGTTTATTTAATATAGTGAACTACGTCTTTATAGTTCGATATGTTACACGTATTTATATGCTTGTTTGTTGCTGATCAGAACTCACAAATGAACTGTATTAAGTCTTTTTATCATGTTTACTTAATTTATATACATTTCCATTTAAACTTTAACGTGACAGGAAGTTTACATGTCTTCTTTCATACGAAGCTTAGTGTTCAATTTATGGTATGTAAATGTCACGGTACGAATCTAGTCACTATCTGGGGAGAAGATGTGTAAGCGGACGAATAGCTCAGTCGGGAGAGCTGCCGCCCTGTAAGCGAGGGGTCCCGGGTTCGAGTCCCGGTCTGGCTGCACATTCTTTCTCACCCTGCGACATACATATAAATAAAGCATTTAACATTTAGATGAACTACGTTTAATTTAAGTAAAGCAATATTGACGGTTGTCGAATTCCATCCGGAAGAATAATTGTGAAGTATCACATCATAGTAAACAGTTCTACTTGCAAATAAAGGATATAATGTCTACCATGCAAGTGCTTTACCACGTTATTGAAGTTAACTCTCTTGATCACATACCTTCCCGTGTGGGAGTGTAATAACACCCGTTATATATTTTCGATATATAACTAGTTATATATCGTAGCCGAATCACTATTCATCAGCGATGAAAACAAAGTTATGAAAATGACTTACTTTTGCCATCTTACCACTTCAGGCAAGCACACAGCTTCTATAAGGAACTTAAGCATCCCTTTAATTAATAATATCCACGGGAAATATAACTTTCTGACATCTTGATTACTCCGTAAGATAGCAATACGCAGAAATTCTATGATGAAATTCAACAAACGCAAAAAGCCATTTTCATTTCGTTTTAATCGAAAACAAAATGACCCAGACGCTGGTATCGTTTTCCGAACATCGTCGGTGTGATCTTACAACATCCACGAAACAAAATAAAAACACTAGAAACACATTTTCAATCCAAATCATAAGTTTATATCCAGCAAATTCAATGTTGTCATATGCCGCTTTGAAAGTTTACACAAATGAAGTCATACAGTAGATCGATTTATTTAATTAAACACAACTTCAGAAGCCTATAACTGGTAGATTCTTTTATCTAGACTCTAGCGCAGTTAATTTTATTTATTTATTTTCATTTATTTTGGCAAATAGGAAAACGGTAGGATCAATTCTTTGGGGACTAGCTTATGTCTCACCCGATACGACCGAATTACACACGTTTAAATTGCGCTGTACTAGGCGATAGAAAGGGACAATTCATGGATTTTGCTTGTTTTTTTCAGGGCATGTGATAAATAGAATACATCATTCGTGTTCATTTTATACTGAAATTATTAAACTCGTCATCTAAATCGATATAAAACTCGGCAAAAGTCTCGTTTTATATCGATTTAGACGACTCGTTTAATAATTTCAGTATAAAATGATCATTCATGTTTTATCCTCTATATATATATTTATATAACACTATACAATGTAAACATTGATCTGAATGGCTCTTTCTGTACATAAAATAGGACCTTGATAAGATACTTTTAACAACAACTTACATCATTTCCATCGATCACGTTAATTTGATCGAATATCAGTTAACAAAAATCATCGTTCAGCTGCGTAGATATATATCACTCGGGGCTACGCCCCTCGTTATATATCCTTACGCATCTTAACTCCGCCCCGTGAATTATCCTGCGATAATTCACCGGAAGCTATTGATTATTTCTTAATTATAATACTCATATTTCGTTTTAATGTGAATCGATCTTACAATCCCGCATTTCATTTATTGCAAAAAAGTTAAGACACTAATATTTAAATGTTTGATTGTTTTGCTTTGTTTTTCTTTGAGTAATAATTATTGTAACTGACAATAAAATAATCTGTTTATTAAACAAAACATGAAAAATAAATAAATAAAATATACTTCGATCACACAAACATCGCCATACATGTACATAACAAAAACATCGCTATACATGTACATCACACAAACATCGGTATACATGTACATCACACAAACATCGCTATACATGCATGACATGTACATTTGGGCGGACACACAATCCGAAACAAAGATAAATACAAATATAGACCACGTTATTTCATGCACGCTATCATTCATATAATCTACGGCATGCACAAATCCGTAATAAATAACTCAAGAATCTCAACTGACAACATATGCTATCAATTTACTAAACAATGCTATATATTTTTACCAACAAGTAATTGTACCAGATGCAAAGAAACGATGAGACTTCTATTTATTCAATGTTATTTTAACTCCACGAGGAGGACTTACAAGAACAGTGTTTCATTCAAATCATTGCATACTCGTTATATTATATATGGTATACCATACATGTAATACGATATACTATTGGTCAGATCCTGTTTAGTTTTATTCAATTATGTAAAACTCAAAATATCCAACACACTAAGTAATGATGGTTTAAACGTTTCTGATTTGACACTTAACGGTTTACATTGTGTCATATTCTTTATTAATACCTGAAACTTTCTTATTTATCAGATGGACCTCATTAAGAAAGCAAATGACAAAGAAAGCAAATATGATACGGATAGAACGTATTTATGGTCACAGTGTGATTTGCTTTAATCTTAATTTAATTGAATGTATCTTGATTAAATATAGTACAAAATGTTAACTTTTAGCATACTTTCTACCTCTGATGTTTAACGTCCCACCGTTTCACCCAATTATGCATACCTTTAGTCTAGATTTGCATCATTATAGTCTTAATAAAGCGCTGGCTAACATGACAAAAATGTAAACCTTATCGAAAAACAATCTATTGTCTATAAAATTATTATTAAGAACAATACACATTGAGACAGTAAAACTTATAAATCACAGACCACTAAATTAAATTCAATTACTCAGGCCCACTTTTATTTAACTATTCCGAACTGTTTAAATTCGCCTTCTCTGTGCCGTTTTGGAATATTGGGTTATCATAAACGAAATTTGGCTGGCCTGATGGCGTGTATTTCAAGCCCGAAACAGGTCCTAACATATTAAAGCTACCGAATGAAGGTTTTTGACCATTCCTTGATACATTGTCGCCATTCACTACAGCGTCGGGTGGTTGCTTTTCTCCGTTCGCTACAATAATTTCCACATCCTTTTCGTTGTGGCGAATTTTCTGAAACGGAAAATGAAAGTGCTATTACTTCCTTAATTTACGCGTTGGAGTAGGTAGCCCATCTCTATGTTTAATTAAGTTGTGTAAAACGCATATACCTTCTAGGTTTTCAGGAACGGAATCAACAAGTTAACATTCCTTCCTCAGGATTTTCAGTCTCCGAGTTAAATGCCCTACCTCTTGGTATTTAAATTTTAAATCACTAATCTCAGGACACGACTGGATTCTATGAATCTTTTATCATAAATTTCTACCTATTTTTCTTAAATATCTATATTATTGAGGACCACAGAGTCTGAATAAAAGATCTTACGATTCTTCCTCTTGTTTTTCAATATCTGCATATATGTGATAAAAGTCCTACCTGGACCATCGATAACTAAATCTTAATTTTTAGGCCCTCCTCTGGTAATTAAATTTCTATACCCATGAGCTTAGGCTTGGGCCTGGGCCTGGGCCTTCTTTTTCTGAATCTATGAGTTAAGGTTCTAACGTTGAGTCTGTAATATCTAAATGGGGCTTACCTCTGGGTCTTCAAATTCGTAGCCACATCGGCAAGGTCTCCTCCATTTATTAGGCAGATAACAGAACAGGCGATCAAAGAACGGAATAAGGTACTTAGGATCTATCTCTTCTTGCTTTATCACTGACGCTGTAAAGACAACACTATTAACATGCCACTCTCTTACACTATCGTCTCATTGGAGAGGTCATCAGACCTCTCCACAGTGTTGAGGTTAGTGGCAGGTGGAATCCATTTTTGCGTATCGAAATAGAAATTGAAATTCAATATATCATGCTGAATCGTTTGGAACCAGTCTACAAAAATCTTAATGCGCATGCACAGTTGTAAAACCCGGATCCAGAGAAACGAAAACTAATACCACGAACATTGTAAATATTTTCGTCTAGATGACCTTTGCAATCTGCATATTATAAATAGATGTGACGAGTCCATTCTACACGTCTGGGGAGGGAAGAATAACAAGACATAAGTCTTTGGTGAAAAGGAGAGTCAAATCGGCAGTTTAAGAATCAAGATTTGTTATTCTACTATTTATCACTATTTCAACACTTATTTTTTTCGTTGACTATAAAAATATACAAGCTTTTGGACGTCTTAAAAAATCTTTTCCCTTTATAAAAAATTAAACGGTTCGTGTCTTTCGTTACACCGAGACACGCCATTTTCCCGCTGAAACTGGAAGTTGTGTGGAAGACGAAGTTTATCTGGTAAGACAAATTATTTTTACTTGCTTATTCCTGTTAGTCATGTTGGTTATTTAATATTGTTGCTGCAATAAAATAAGAGCCCAATTATATAAACGTATTGTAGTCGCGTTTTCTGTTTATGCGTCTGATGCAACCAAACAAGATTCGTTCCTGGAACTCTCGTACTACACTAAAGAATTCGCGATTTAATGGTGTGAATCTTAGTCCAAATAATTGCACTCTAACAGGCGAATATGGAGATAACCTTTGATAGGCGGTATTCGCGTAAAAGACAGACATATGTAAAAATGCCAGTTAAAGAATGTCGAGATATTGAGACTACAGTATTTACTCTATTAATCCAAGCTTGCTTTTCATTTATGATTTAGTGTGGGTGTGAAGCTATGTTGAAAGCATTAGGTAGTGACCTTATCATTGCAGAGGCTATGCATTATTATTCAAATAATGATGTATGTCCTTATGAGCCATTTGATGCAAACAATATTCCTCAGGATGACAGAGATGCTGGAGGCCTGCCAAATACATTGAGTCTAACTATTGGCTGTAGAGTTATGCTGTTAAGAAATCTTTACACCAATGAAGGCCTTGTAAATGGTGCTCTGGGAAAAGTTCACCATGTTGACATCTGTCCACAAACAAATGTACCATTGAAAGTTTATATACAGTTTGATGATATCAGAATTGGTTCTTCATTGCAGCAATCTGCCTGTAATAATGCTATTCCAATTGAACCAATAAATCAAGAATTTTACTATAAAGGTCGTTGCATTATTCGCCGCCAGTTTCCAGTTATTCTTGCATGGGCTGTTACAATTCATAAATCGCAGGGTGCGTCATTAGATGCAGTTTATTGTAGCCTTGGTTCAGACATTTTTGAACATGGTATGTCGTATGTAGCACTTAGCCGTGTTCGAACACTTGAAGGCTTGCATATATATGCATTTGCACCAACTAAGGTTACAGCTAATCCAAAAGTGCTTGCATTTCATCAGAAACTTCAAAACCAGTGTAAAAAAAGTAACACAAATCACAACCTTATACAAGTAATAGTCCAAATATATCATAATCTAGATCATTGACAGCTTTGTGATGGTAAATAATTTACTTGTAGTACACATTTGTCTGCAACTGCTATTGGGCATCTGCTCATTTTTAAATTTCACAAGTCAAAAATACAATATTTGGATGATTTTTTTTCTTCTTAAAAACATTACGCCTTTTTGTGTATGTATGGATATAAAATTAACGCTTCCATTTACAGGAAAAAAGTGAAGTTCGCAAAAAAAGGAAAATCTGTGCAACATTTCTGCATTAAATGGCAATAAAAATCAAAATTCTTAAACCAATCCTGCATTGCAGTACGCACTACAAACAAGCACCATAATTCACTCTGTCATACCACTGAGTAAAATATTTCTTACATGATAATGTGAATAGCATGTAACAAAAGCTTCAATGATTTACACAAAGCTGTCTTCTAATTAGAAACTGTATTATTTGTATGTGTATTGCATATGCTAAATATCTTATTTGCAAGAACCATGAATATTTTTTCAAATATCTAAAGTTGAGATCATTTCATTTGTTTTTAAAAAACGATGCATAACATTTTATCTGTTAACTTCTGTACCTATTAACTAGCTTGCTTTTTCCAGGATGTTGACTTTGAAACAAGCGCTTGAGTTGCCAGATAATTCAAATGCAAGTGTAGAAGTAAAAGTAATAGACTGCAGAGAAGCTTGCCAAGAATCAACAAACAAAAAAAAGTACTTTGAAGCCATCATTGCTGACAAAACTGGCTCTGCAAACATAAAAGTGTTTCAGGAAAACCAACATGAAAAGTTCATGCAAAAACCAAGTCTGCTCCTACAAGACATTATTAAGAAGACAGACTCCTTCATCTTCACTGTCAAGAGTAAGGCACCCTACTGTGCTCCTGTTCCTGTTGATCTAAATCCCACAGCACTGTGTGTCTCGGCAGCTGCCAAAACTGGTACAGTGGAAGAAGTGCTAAAATCACCTTCAAAAATGGATATGGTGTGCAGAGTAATACAGGTAAATTCATTGTGATGAAGTTAATCAAATTTTATAAGACATTTTCTTCTTTTTTTCATACAAAAATTTAGTCAGGTATTGCCAAGAAATTCAAACAGTAATCATCAAACATGTAATGTGTCCAGATGTTGATAGTCCAAGAAATTTGGCCTGGCACCGTGGTACAGGTTTTATTCAGGCTTTTGTTTCTGCTTCAATATAAACAGACATCGCAGTTTTCATGCTGAAGACAAATGAAATTGTGAATTTGACAATTATTAAAAACTCTGGTTATTTCAACTGCTATTGATACTCATTTGACATGGGAATGATAGAATTTTCAATCAAATCCTTAATACCGCTATTCGTATGGATATGAGATCTGGTACTCACCTTTAATATACATTGTAAATTCATCTGACACTGTATATTTTACAGAGAAACAGCATTGTCATCTCTTCGGTATTAAAATTTAATAATGTTAACTTGAGATTTTGAATTCATAACAAACTGAAGCTGTGACAATAGCATTGTCTGACAAAATTTTGCATCAGTTCTTGAATTGTTAAGCCATTTTTGATCACACTGTCCTTATAATGGCCTATGAAAAATGGCTTATAACAGAAAATCTTTGCCAATTCCAATCTTATATTCAACTACACAATGAGTGATTTCAATACAGTTGTTTTCATACTGTTATACTATATGATTATTGTTTTAACTCTTTGAATAGTCATCTCCTGTCAAGACCAGAACCAGTGGACACACAGGGATACCCTTAAAGCTGAAGCATCTGTTGGTTAAAGACAACAGTGGGACAGCAAAAGTGGCACTCTGGGAAAAAGCTGCTGAAGAAGAATATGAAGAAAACTCCGTTATCAAAATAAAACATGTTCGAGGAACAACCTTCAACAAAATGCATTTGATAGGGACTACAAACACATCTACTGTTGAGGTAAATGTACTTGAAGCTCATCTTTTGGGAGGAAAAAGGAAAAAAAGTGGATTAAAAGTTGTCACTTTCTCAATATTTCAAGACTGTAGGAGTCATTACACTCATTTCATTAAACAGTCACTGGAATGATACACTGCATAATTGGTCACATGAATCTTTCACACTTAATTGATATTGTTTTGACTTGATGTACATGATCACCAGTTTGTGTTGCAAACTGTCTTTAGACATGTTTTGTAACTACTCAAGCAATTGTTATTTGTCTTACCCTGAAGATTCCACTGGGTCATGTTTACAACCCCATGTGTATCTATCTATCTTCTATTTTATACCTTCCTGTTACATGTAAGTTGCTGACTCATAATATCCAATTTTTTCATTATGTTTTTATTATAATAGAAAGTTCAAAAAATGTACATTATGTTTTCACTAAAATGTGACATTGATGCAGACTAGCATCAAAACATGCTGTGAAAACACTACACAGTTGTGAAAATAGAACATCTTTTTAACCCTAAATGGAAATAACATGCAGGCAATGGGATGAGATACATTTTCAAAAATTCAACTTCTCATAATTTCATTTCAGTTCCTTTCAGACAGTCAAGACATCCCTGAAATAACCGAAGAGGACAAACGACAACTCTGCGCAGATGCAGACTTCACAGAATCTGTGCGCTTCACAGGAATAGTGAAAGCGTTTGACAATATTTGCATTTACAGAGTTTGCAACAACCAGAAATGCAACAACAAACAGCTGACGAACAACATTTGTGCCACTTGTGGACAGACGGCTACAGTAGACAGAAAATACCTGAGAACCAACTTAACTGTGGCCAGTACCAGTCTGGATGGACAATTACAAACACTCACAATGTTTTACCCAGAATATTGCACACTCTGTGCTTTTCTTGACAAGAAACCAGAACTTACAAGTCAGCATGTTACCGCCAATCTTTCTGCACTTCTTGGGAAGCAAATTAATTACAGTCTGAGGCAGTCTACCATTGGAAACATTTCAATTAAAAGGGAAAGTGATGATTAATGTCAGAAACTGATGACGAATATAACTGCACCTAATTCTACAAAGGTTTCGTGTCCAAACTCTGAATTATGATATGCATGTTGCTGTTCATTCCATTTGTTTTCACTTACTTTCTGTATTAAGTGACATATAAGTCAATTTTCGTTAACAGAAGAACTGTTCAATTGATCACCATGTTCAGACATTTTATAAGTATACACATTTACATTATCATTATGCCCCTGAAGGGAAGCATATAGTCATCGCTCTGTCTGTCCCGTCCGTTAGTCTTTCCAGTCTGTCTGTTCGAAAATTTGTGTCTCAGCCATAACTTTACAATGGATTGAGCAAATAAAATCAAACTTTGCAGTTATGTTGCCTATCATGAAAAAGTGTGTCACATTCAACATTTGTGCCACTTGCTTGAACGTCGAGATCATGCATAGCATTTTCCTGAAATGAGTGTCTCGGCCATAACTATGCATGTCTCAGTCATAACTTTTCAAGAGATTTAGCAGCTGAAATCAAATTTTGCAGATATGTTGCCTGTTACAAGAAGGTGTGTCACTTCAACATTCGTGTCAGTAGCTTTAAGGTCAAGGTGACACTTAGCGTTTTCGTGAAATTCATCTCTCTGCTATAACTGCAATGGCTTCAGCAAATATAATCAAATTTTACAGTCATGTTGCCTATCATAAGAAGGTTAGACGTGTTTAACATTTTATCCTTGGCTTGAAGGTCAAGGTCACTAAAACCATTTTTGGTCAAAAAAATATTACACAAATAAAAATCCTGTATTCAGAAAAATGCAGAATTTGGAGCCCACAAAAAATACTTATACAGTATAACATAAAGTAATAAGAATATTTAGTTTTCAGAGACATTAAAAATTTCAGTTTGAATATTTGCCCATAGATTTAAGACTGAAAGATTTTACCAAAGTCTACTCATAACTACTCTCAGCATCCAATGTACGAAACATAGACACTTATTAACCAGACAACACCTTTCATCACATAAAGTTTTGCATTAAAATATGCCATCTTAAACACATAATGCAAAACTTTCATTACAATAAAAAATTGAAGATCAATTAATCTTCACTTAGTTCTCATGGAACATACACTCAGATGTTGTCAGTTCCTTGTATAATATGTTGTTATTAACCATTGTTGACATGTTTGTCCACCATTTCAGAGACAATTTCTTTTTTTGCAAGGGGGTGGAGGTAAATGATACAGAATTTGATAGTTTGGCAATACAGTTTCATTTTTTCAAATTTTTAATATGTCGTCATATGTAAAATAACTGCAGAACTTACTATTTTCCATAAGATTCAAGTCATATGATATCAAATAATACAGTGGGGAATCAAAATATGTAAGGTTTGTTATTGCAGTAAAAAACCTTTCCATTTCTTTTTTGTTTCCTAAGTATGCGACATTGCAATAAAAGATGCGCTCTGTTAAGCTGTAAACCTTATCTGTTAAACTAATTTTCTTTCTTCATCCTCCGTTGTATGGATGTTCAATTTTCTTTATATATGTGTTCAAAGTCAATTTGAACTTTGTTATATATGTTGTTGTTCATGTTTTATTTGCTATCCCCCGCCTAACTCAGAGGAATATTACTGTAAACCGAATATTGAGCCAACATCTCATGCAAAAGAACCACGTCCATATCTCCAAGGTCAAGGTCACACCGGTCAGAGCTCCAAAATAGGTCTTCATTTTTGTTTCCATTCCATAACCTTGTTTCTTTGGAAATGTTCTTAATTGAATCTTAAAATACTTCTGATGAGAAAGACTTACTGTGTTGTTAGGGACTTAACTCTAACTGAAATATATACAGAATCATGTCCCTTTTCATAATTTTGAAAATTTAAGATGAAATATTTAAAGTTTATATTTTGCAGTCATTGTTATTAAAGGTATAAAACTAAATTTTACCATAATTAATTTTTAATTATCTGTATAAACTATAAAGCTGGTCTTTTTCTTTTAAAAGGTTTCAAATTGAGCTTCAATCAATAGTGCTTTCCTTGGCGGGGGATAAAAATTCAAATTTGCTTGTTTTGACTTTAAATACATTGTTTGTTTAGTTTCATTTGATGACATAAGTCATTTGCTTAACAGAGGAACTGTTATATTGATACAGATGTTTCAACATTTAATAGATGTATGTAAAAAGTGGAGGGAGACATATTGTTTTCAACTCACCTGTCACATAGTAACAAGGTGAGCTTTTGTGGTCGCGTGATGTCTGTCGTTCATCCAATATCCGTCAACACTTCATCTATTTACACACTAGAGATCACCACAATATTGGTCCAATTTTTATGAAACTTGCTCAGAATGTCTATATTAATAATATCTCGGACGAATTCGAATAAGGGTCATCTGGGGTCAAAAATTAGGTCACATGGTCTTAAAATAGAAAAATCTTGTTTATACTCTTAGAGGCTACATTTTCAGTCGAAATATTCTGGAAATCAGTCATACATTGTTTGGACAATTACTAGGTCAAGTATGAATATAGGTCATCTGAGGTCAAAAAGTTGATCACAGGGCCTAAAAGTAGAAAAATCTTGTTTACACTCTAGAGGCTACATTTTCAGTCCAAATATTTTGGAAATGAGTGAGACAGGTTGTTTTGATGATTTTTAGGTCAAGTCTGAATATTGGTGATCTCAGGTGGCGATCCACAGTGTACTTATTGCTTGTTTCTTCTCTTATTTTGTTGTTTTCTTTCTGTTTAAGTTCTTGCTAGTTCTTGTAGTTAAGAGGTTTGTACATTTTGTTCTATAATATTTGAAAACAGCAGCTCTTAAAACTGGAAAACTTTCAAAATGCAGTCTGTTAAAGTAGCTTTCTGGTCTAATATACTGACACTTGTGTTCATATAAAAAACACAATGCAAGTCTGAAACCTAACTTAACTCCAAAACTTTTAGCATTCTCAGTCATTTTCATGATTGGTTACATTAAAAATTAAGAGCTGCTGTTTACCACTTGTTGACTTCATTTACCTTTGACTTGAATACATTAGATAGTAGAGATTATAAGTATTAAATTTTTTTTTGTGTTCATTTAAAGGCACAATACCGAATTTGTTGAGTTCAAAATACATGATCTTTTTGATCTTTAGTCTCCCTTCATTTCAAGCAAACTGGCATTGTGTAAACATTAAAGATTTATGCCACATGAATAAAAGGTGACGTAGCCTATTAATATTCCTATACTTTTAAATATAATGTTCACTATCTGTTTTAGTATCTTCCTTGTAAGGTTTTAAGGAGTCTTTATGTATTCCTTCTTGTATCATGAACCGTGTCTGATTTGTTGAAATCTAACAAAGTTCTTATGTCAGTACCAAACACAGTATTGTGCCTTTTAACACACAATGTGTTTTAATCACAGACCCCTCATTTCACATTTGCCCTTTCTTAACACATAATACCAACAATAGTAACCTTGAAGTTTACAAAAAAAGTACTGATTACTTACAAACAATCTGTAGGTTATATTCATAGCACAACAATCGTATCACTTAAACATTTCATATTTTATTTCAGTTGTTTATTTGCTTTATTGATATGTTGTTACCTTTCTTCAGTTTTTCATTTTTGTTAAGAGTATTGTAGTTTGTTATACATATATATAAAAGCAGCACTTCAACTTTAAACCTTTCAGTATATTATCTGGCAACTATTGTTTTCTTTTTATTATTGATTTACAATGCACACCTTGTCTAATCAGTATTACAATCCTATACAAAACCTATAAAAACAAAACACATTTTAATGATGCAGTTTCATTCTGTAAATACTCTAGTCTTTTCCTATTTGATATGTTTTTCAAACAGATGATCATGTTAGAAGACTTAATAAATCTTTAAAATGAAACTTCAACACAATGTCAGATCTCTGTATTTCAAAATACAACTATAAAACATATTCAGCTGTTTTCATGTTTTGTTTTCATTGTGTATCTAACTTCCTTTGAGACATCAGAGAAAAAATGTCTCTGAGACTCACCAAATCTCCCCTCAGGTGTTTCCCCATCTTATTGCAGAAATGATGGTGTACAAACCTGGAAGTCCTACTGATTTATTGGCCTACTAAGATGGCTAACATGTTAGACAAACCTCGTACACAAACAACTGTACTGAGGGTCTTAACACTTTTTGAGTCTGACTCCAATCGCCAATCTCAAAATACCTGCAAATAATTAATCAGTTTGGAGACTGGCTTCAAAATTAACCAATCAAAAGCTACAATTTGGAGATTGGAGACTAGAATAAGACTCCAAATCATTTATGATCTCGGAGCTTTGTTACACTGTCAAACCTGCACTCTGAAATCTCAGCTGGAAATGAAAATTCAATGTCAAAAGGTTTTGAGCCAGTCGACAAAGCTCTTACTGTGCATGCCCGGACGTATAATACGAATAAAAAAAAAGAAAATTATTACCGTGCCTATTCGTCTGGATGACCTTTGCAGATTGCACACCACTAAATCAATATCTACTGTTCTTCATCATAGCATTAAAGTATATTCCAAGTTTAGCTTAAATTTGTCTATTATTTACAAAACATACTCACAAACCTAACCAAATACGGTTACTTTCGTTTGTTTCTTGTCGCTTTCAAGTTGCGATTCTGACAGTACAACGGTAAAATCGTTATGTAAATTGATTGATACCTTTTCAGTCAAATGATTAAGTCTTTTACGCATCAAACAGAAATAATATAAGAATAGGCAACACAAAACTAAACAAACTTTGGAGAAAAGTGGTCTAGCGTGGAGGAAAGTAATCTAGTGGTAGAACGCCGGACTCTACACCCGGAGGTCCCTGCTTCGAGCCCCACATGGGTGAGACTCAGTCGGAACTTTCCACATTCCACTAATTCGGCGCAAATACTGCCTGTTTCCAGGAAGCAGTCAACAAGCGGGATTAATCTAAGTTGCTAGAACATGTTTCCCAATCGATGTAAAAATAAATAACCTTAAACTAAACTGACAAACAAACTTTATAGGCTGCCAAACTTGCATTGCACGCTGATAGACCTCTCGCATGCTTCTTTTTAAAGAAGCTTACTTGTACCTATTAATGATAGTTAGACTACTCCTGTCTAATTGGTAAGTGATTACTTCAGCGTTTGAAACTCTGTCATTTGAGATTGACACACTTCTCGCGTTCATCAATCATTCATGAAACGATTATGGACACATTTAAACTTAATGTAATATGGTGAGATTCTCCCAAGGAAATCACCCGAGACCTAATATTCGTTTCCAATATGACATTTGGACTTCGTCACCTGCTTAATTTCAGCGAATATGAGAAAATTAATATGAGAAAAAACATTCATGCGTTTTTATTGTTTCAAGAAATCCAAAGGAAATGATCGCCCTTCGCCAAGGTAATTGATGTATTTGGAGTCGATTTTAGTTATTGATATAAACAAAATGGTTTTAAGAATGATGATTCGTGTGCCCAAAGGTATGAACGTGTTCGATACAATTTAAATTAAGTAAGTTTCAGTTCTTGGCTTTTCTTTTGAATTAATTATTTATGCAAAGTATTTATTCAGATTTCAATTTTGAGTACAATTCTTTTAACATGTTTTACAATTTTGTTGTTCTGCCCCTTTTACCTTGTCACTTTTTTAAGATCAATTTTTTTTTCGAAAAAAAGTAAAGTAGGCTATCAAGAATATCAATTTGGAAACGGTCATTGACAAAGCATAACAAATGTAAGTTTAAAATAGCCTTATACCCCACAAAATGTGGACGTTTCACATTGTCATAAACTAATGAAGGTGAAATATTTCGTCCATTGTTTTCGTATTCGTATTGGTTAAGTATAACGTTATTAGAGTACTTGAATTTCGTAAACTGACTACCACATTTATGATTGTCATTATGCAGAAAAATGTTGTATGTTCATTTTATACAGTGTAAGAAATATAAATATTTTCAAAAGACTATGTGTAATTCATTCCAATGATATCATTAGAACAACAACTTTTTGTTTTTTCTTTTATCGTAAAGAAACATGTTACAGCTTAGATGAAAACAGCAACAAAGCAAACTGTAGTACAGTATTTATACATGCAATAAGAAAGGAAGAAGCTCTACAGTTCTTAGTTTCGGAATAAGTTGATCCCGCCATACCAAAGTTTTCCCTATTGATTCAAAACTAATTTGTTAAAGCAACAATATTTTTACAATCACTTTAAGATGTTTTCAACGCTCACCTTCTTGAGAACATTGCAGAGAGATGATAGCAGTTATGGACTTGAGTGTGGCAAACAACAGCATTTAAAACGCTTATTCTCTACTCGAGGGGATAAACTCCTGCAATTTCTTTTCGCTACATGGCCATTAGCAGAAACATAAATGCCAAAATTCTTTATGCCATATTAATCAAATTTCAATATTTCAGAAAACCAATACACACATACCTTTACAAATTGTTTTTATTGTTGATGATTTTCATGTGAATTATACTCTTCCGTTTTAAAATTGTTAACACTTTCTTCCTTTTATCAAATATATATATATATATATATATATATATATATATATATATATATATATATATATATATATATATATATATATATATATATATATATATATATATATATATATATATATATATTACTATATAAAAAATGATCGCCCTCCAAAAAATACGATAAACATCGAAAATGCGTTTGCTGATTCGGATTTTGAAGTATCGATATATAATGAAGACAAAATGATCCACGTGTTCGGGTCTGACTTCTGTTCATTAGCCATTTTTTCTGCTAAACAAACTTGCTTTGTCGCGAAACGTTCCAAATGTATATCACGAATAAACAGATTAAGAAAACTCGGCCTATCCACAATGCAACAACGACAAAGAAAATAGGTTTACGCCTATGAAGGGTCTGTACGAAACATTTTGTAACAGGATCTAGGGTTCACCGACCTCACACTGACATTTCGAATTCTTATACGAACAAACATGCACAAGTAGTATTAATAAATTAAATCTAACCAATCCACTACACGACAATGTTGCATTCAAAGCACATAAAAAGTTAAACACACAAAACTCAAGTAGCTAATAGCAAAATAATGTTATCGAACTTACGGTGACAAGGCGTTAAATCAGCAAGATTGTGATAGCAGGATCGAACGTCTCGGTTCTTTTTCAACATTTTCCTAGAAGATTAATTTTTTGCCAGAGTCGTTCAAATGAAGAGGTAGGCAAGGCGATCAACTGTAGTAACTCATCAAGCACTTGCCTGACGATATGACGAAAAATTATGGTCATAACATTTTCAAATTAAAAGCAAAAATATATTTACCCAATATTCCAGCAAAAAGTTTCTACATGATGTCACAAATGTTCCCGATGAATTATGTTTAGGAGTTAAATTCTATTTAAGAGATTATAAAAAAAAACAAAACAATGATACAAATGAGGATGGGGAAATAGAAGAAAGGAATAAGGTTGAAAGCAAAAATATGAAGAAGAGACAGCTCTCAGTGTGATTTGTTTTCAGTGAAAGACACTGTATGTGAATAAAATTAAAAACAAACAACAACAACTATATCTCATGGGGATGAGGGGTTAAGGAGGGGAATGGGAATATTGTAGGAGTAAAAACATATTCAGCCAATCGTACAGTCAGAAAATACAAAGATTATAAGACCCTATATCTTTACTTAAACTTAAATTTGATACGTACATAACAATCTTTACGTGCAGTGACAAAAAACCCACAAACATACTGTTTCTTTTAAAACAATAACTCTCTTATAAGCTTCATAAATCTTCAATCAATTTATTTAATAAAAAATAAAACAGGGCATCCAAGAGCTGATATCGTTCTTCACGACAAAAAATTGAGAATATATTATGTATTATACAGTAATGTGTAGTTGGAAATTTAGTATATTCAATAAAATTTTGGGATAATAATGTCTTGTTTTGTGTCACTAAGTTATAACATTGATTTTTCGCTGTTTTAAACATAGCTTGAGACATTCAAGTTTTTTTTTGTATTTTCAGTATACATAAACGAGTAATTCATACATGATAAAATTTAGTTCCAACTTAGTGGAAAATCTACTAGTATGCAAGGACATAAAGGATACAGAAAACGAAAATGCACCTTGTTGGTTCATTGCACTGATGAGTAAGTAAGTTATGTATTTAACACATTACCGGAAACAGAAGATGCCTAGAACACAAGCTGAAACAGAAGAAAACGGCGCAAAACATGGGTCAGAACAAGGCTGATTGATGACAAACATAATGGACATGAAAAAATTGTGACTATATATATTTGTTTCAAACTGATCAAACTGGGTGGCAGATTTGAAGTGACCAGTGAATAAATCAAATTTAATTCACTTAATTTAGTGTAGTGGCTAGTAGTCTAAGAATCAAACTACCCATGAATGGATAACCTATGAAGATTCTTTTTGAAAACGTTCGTCTATAAATGTTTTTGTTGTTGTGCTCGTATTTCGCTTTTTACTAAACAATTCATAAAATAAAGAAATGAATAGAGGTTATATGTAGTATGTAGTTTTTAGTAATAAATGGGAAGTAACCAGTAAAGAAATTGTGTCGTCGAGGAGCTTACAAGTAAGTTCCCATGCCAATAGAAATGCCATTTGTCAAGTTCTATGCATATTTCACCTTTTTCTCAAGCCCATGGTTAACAAACAAAAACTAATGACCTGATAGGAAGAGTTTTCGTGTTAGAATGGTTTAAAATTGTTATTATTTTGATCGTGAATCGAACGGCACCCCCGATGGCATACAGCATCTTGCCATATCAGAGCAATTTACCAAATGCACAGCCATCACATCACCGAAAAAGGACACCCAAGTCATACATGTTGTTTTCGATGCCTTCTGCGAGACGCATTTATGAGTAGAGACACTGAATGATGATTTATACTGATATCTATAATTATTTTTTGCAGGAGGTCGCCATCAAGGTCTATACAGAAAACCTTATCGCCATTTTGCTCTAGCTTTCGTGAAAATATTAGCTTTTCTAATAGATAATTAACGACGCGAAGTGTTTATTATTATAAATATAAACAACCTTTAATTTATAAATGGTGTCTGAGTCATAAAAATACAAATTGTAGATAAATGTTTGTTTTTAAGGAAATCGTCGTTGGTAATTTTAATGACTTTGTAAGGTGTTTTACATTAGTAACGCATGTTGGGTCAAAGTCTTTCAAAATGCAAGAGTACTACATATAACATACATACTTTTCCCATACTTGTTGGTGGTGGTCAAAGGTGATCTATCGGGGCTTCAGGCTGGATATGTCACAACTCGACTGAAAGCCTGTCGTCACTGTCTAAATGGAGTTTAGTACAATGAAATGGATGTCTTCCGAAACTAGTATGCATCTTGTGTCTGCATGATGTGCGAGGTCACATCATGTGAGTTCGATTCTTAGAGGGTTTGATGAGAACGACCAGATGCCACATAAGGACCTTAAGTCTATAGTACTCAGAAACGTTATGAGTTCAGAACGGAACTGGATAGTGTTCGTGTCGATACAATTTGAACTTATAATAGGCCGGATCCCTGGTCTTTTCTTTTGGTAGGACACAACTATATGTGCATAGGGTTTGTCGCAGTGACCTCAATGGGAGGAATTAACTTCATGAAAATAAAGAAGATGTGAATCAATCATGCAATGTGTGTGAAATTGTTTTTATTTTCCACTATTATGTTACAATAGTTTTAATCAATGGGAAAGAACAATAAAATGAATCAAACTATCTACGAAGCATCCGTTATCTCCCATTTGCTGGACAACAGCTTACTTAAACACGGATTCCCTTACGCTTTACCCATGGGTTTGAATACTGTACTAATAATTGTTTTGCTGCCTTTGACTTATTTATTTTCAGGTAAACACCTAATATTTATGAAAATTAAATATCTTTTATATGTGGGGAAATGAAAAGTAAACAAACGAAATATGCATATCAGGAATGGCCACATCCAGCATACACAGCCTCCCCACACAGCCAAAAAGTAGAGAGGAAAAGAGAGCATGGTATTACAACAATCAGTTTCAAAATAGACGCCACAAACAAATAACGAAAGTGAGAACCAGAGGGGTTACCGCCTTGGAACGGTCAGTGGCAAAACAAATTGCCACTGGGGGTTTAAACCAGGTTCTAGGGTGCACCAACCTCACACTTGCCCCAACAGGTTCTCGTATCACAAAACAAGTACAAACAACCTTTCCTTAAAACAGATGAAAAAGGAACTTTGAAAGCCACCGAACACGACAAATATGAAAATATTGCGGGCTTGGGGAAATGTACATTACTCCAAATGCCGCCTAGCGGTAGCACCGTGTTGAGCGCAATTCAATATTTACACACATGGAACCTTCGACGCGGTATTTTCAGATTTAAACCATTCTATGATCAGCGACTTGTGGTCGCCAGATAAAATAATGGGTTTGCTCTAAACTAGAAAACAATGGGCGCAACTGAATAGAATAGAACGTTGACAGCGGATCTTAGAATATAACTCCTGCACAGAGAACGCTGAAGTAAAAACATAAAAAACTGGAAGTATAACATAGGGGTGATTGAACAATATCTAAGGCTAGTGTTGAACAATTGCCTAACAATTAACTTATTCTCTTCCAAGAACACAAAGTAGCATCAGACACAGCAGAAAGAGGAGCAGCAACACGAACAATATTTGCCGTCTATATTATGGAATCCCGTTTGTTTATTTATTTATTGACATGACCACATCTGTTACTTCACTTATTATAGCGAACAGTGTTAATCTTTACCAGACTGTGCTGATTCGCCAGTTGATCTTAGATGTTGTCGAAAGTTGACTTAAGTTGTATTCAGCGTTAAGTTGCGACATTTATCCACTATATTATCCGCCATATTGTGTTTTCTAGATGACTTTGGTCAAAATGATTTGATATCTATCATAATAACAATAGAAGAGTCAATCTGTGTAAATGTTTAGTAATTTATTTCCTTCTTAAACACCGTTTCTCAACAATGTTCTCACACAGGAAAACTATTTTTACTCGTGACCAAGATAGAATTTACTATTGATTTAACCAGTCGTGACTTAAATAACAGATATTCCATTTATTACCCGTAAAAGTTTGAGTTTTTTCACTTTAACACCAGAAAACATTTTTTTAACAAATTGCAGTTGTATCTCTGTTATGAGGAACAAAAGCAATTGATGTAAACTATCGAATCGATGTTGTCAATGTTTTCATAAGAGTAAACATGGAAATAAACAATGATAACTGTACCTAATCTGAAAACCAATTATATCTCTTGGTAGGATAAATGTACCTTGGGTCATTGCAATTATCTTTTAGCAAAATATAGATAATATAGATATTTATTTAAAAGATGAAAATGTAATCTATCAATAACGATTATCATAGTAAAAAATATTATCCACTGTCAAAAAGAATAGATTTTTGCTTTAAAACTTCCCGAAATTTATATGAAAATGATATTATCATTAATCTCTTATTATATGAATTATAAGAACAACAAGATGGCAAAAATACACATATAGCTGCCATTTCTTGTCCAAGACTTCGCTTTAAGCCTTCATAATCTCAATGCAACCAAACATGTAATCAAATTGGTTAACTGTGAATAGCATAACTATAAAGCATGTGGGGCACCATAGAAAATACTGCTAGTAGTCTTTGACTTTACAAATAGTCGTTATAGATAAAGAGAAAAAATGATATTGAATTTTATTCAATTTGTAAATCAAATCAAATAATACAATATCAAATGCATATTTTTTCCTATTAGGAGTCGAATCTGAATAATAGGGTCAAGAATCCACATGTTAAAATAGAGGGCGTGTTTATTTGAGGTGAACATTTCAACAACAGCGTTCTCGAAGGCCCGTTGCTGTCAGCGTTATTTGATAACGAGCAGATCTCAGATACAGACAAGTTTCCGGAGGGATTTCAGACGAGAAATTAACTACAAGTACTCCATATTTCATTTTGTTAGTTTGTTCAGAATTTTCAAACTTTAAACACGGAAAAGTGCTATAATGATACATATGTTATAAAAATGTATTCACTTCCTTATAAGAGTATTTCAATGTGAAAATTGTAACTTGTAGTTTTCTTCATGGGGCCGTCACACCATGACGTTCTGGCCAGCGTTCTACGACGTTTGAGGAAACGTTGTTAGTCGTCCATGGTTGCTGGGAAAGCGCCAGAAGTGCGTTGTGTGAACGCTAGTGAACGTCGGTGAACGTCGGTGATCGCAGGGAATCGGCGGAGAACGCTGGTTCGGAAATTTTTTTTGAACATGCTCAAAAATTTTCACTGAGACCTGCGTTCTTCAACGTGACCGACTCACTGGCGACCTGTCAACGACCGCTGAACGGTCCCCTAGCGCACGCAGCGCGTGACTAAAGTGAAACGAACGTCCTTTTGGCGTCCATTTAGCGTCATTCGAGCGTTACCTGAACGTCCATACCTCAGCAAGTTCGTGTAACGGTGACTTATCGTTCTTCGTGCGCCAGTGGCAAGTGAAAACATGCTATTGATTTTAGGGTTTTCTTACTTGATCGCTGTTACACGCTTCTAGTGCGTTAGACACACGCTAGTTTTGCTTTAGACTTACCGTTAATAACACGCCAGATCTGTCATCCTCATTCTAGAACGCTCAAAAAATAAACGATTGAAACGTTCACAGAACGTTAACCAGAACGTCATAGTGTGACGGCCCCTTTACAAATACGTTCCACTTGATCAACTTTGAAAAAGATTTGTGTTTTAAACGTTATACATTTCATATTATAAACAAATGCCATATTCTTATTTAGCAAACCTTTTGTTTTGGAAGAGATAAATTATTTCTTTTTTCTTTACAAGGAGATACATTTCTTTGAGAAATGCCATATGTCCAATCGTCAACCGAAGGAGTTCACTGAACGCAAATGACGTTACACAATGTAAAATAATTTTACAACATTCTTGTAAATTTACAATACTAACAAAGGTCAATAGCTTTCAATTTGAATGCAATGTAACAAGTTGTACGACGGAAAACTTACTCAATACTCAGTTGTTATTCCAAAAGGCATAGGATTCTTAATTAGACAGACACATATACCCATGTTAAGCATATAATATACATTCGTAACTAAATGAAGATCTGCATTTGCTCATATGCGCATTGCCTGTCAATGTGATTTAAAGGCATGAACATCTCAGACGAAGACGCAATCTCGCGGGAAATCAGAAGCAAAATCAAGTCAATGCGTCCCACATGCCACTTTAAAATTGTCTACATCATTTTCAAACTTACCTGCAGAGAATAAGAAACGTAGTAACGTAGTTATTCCATTTATTATCACCGTCAAAGTGGAGGGGTAGGAGAATTATTCCCATCAGACCTTACATAAAACAAGCTTTTTTCCCCCTTGATACAGAAAACCAGCTTATTAAAAACTCTATTTCAACACAACTGCTAAATATAGACCATTTTTTACAAATATTTAAAAGTAACGGGAATAGAAACATTTACGCGAAAGAAAAACCAGTAACAACTTTTGAGATAATACAAAATGTAACTTAATTATTTCATATTCTATATCGATAATAAGTACAATGTATAACTTTATAATCAGTTTGTAAGTTGCGTTTCCTGTTAATTAAACTGCAACACAAGGGGTACGTTACGCCCTTGACTAGGCCAATTGTTACAGAAGGCAGTAGCAAGATTAGAATGTTTCATATTACCCGAAACTGTAATGGGCTCCTTTAACAATTAACCATAGAGCAATATATAACGGCCGCATTAAGTTATTAATATTTCCGCATTACAATAGTGTTCGTCCAAGAGAAACCGTTTTATCGGACGATTGCTTCACTATCTTTGATGGCCCTTAAGCAGATAACATGCGTTTTCCATTTCAATAACAACCAGTTTGAGACAATAACTTTCATCTTCAACAACTGTTCAGGAACGATATATTGAATCATCATTGCATAGCAAAGAAACGTTTCTCAAAAGTTCAAGCAACAGAAGGTTTCTGTTAAAAACTTAGTTCCAAAGTATCGGATTTTACAAGAACAAACCCTTTCTATGAAACACCGTTTGAAGTTTGAAGTAAATGATGCTGAATTCGTTTAAGCAATTCGAAAAATACAAGTAATTGAATTGTTTATTTGAAATCATAAGATGTCAAAACGAAATCATATTCTTTTTGCATTTTCAATAATTAACAATTATAATAAAAATTCTTTAATGATAAGAACAATTTAGACAATTGGGGAAAGATATATATCAATATATGTATAAGCAGACGACCATATAGCTTTTTATGACTAATGGTTCAAAATCTACACAAACATACTTCATACACCTACAGTTTTAATCGTTTAGAACATGGCTCCGTCCCAGATAACTGTAAAAATTACAACAAGCCGTTATAAGTACACCTATATATTTCTTACCACAAATCATAACAAAAACTTTCCAACTCACGAAAAATGAGAGGTAGTGCTTGTATATGCGACATGTGCATAATTTTGTTGCCAATATACGGTACGAAATGTACCTTGTTTTCGATTCAAAAGTGTTGTTCTATTTCCATTGACATTACAGGCCCGACTTAAAGGAAACTAGTTCGATGTAGAATATAAATAAAAAACAAAGAGTAACATTAAACTTTAGAAAACGGTTCATACTTTATGCATAATATATAATGTTTTAACCTGTCGGGATTACAGAACATAAACACGTCAGTGATTTGACGCACAGAATTATAAATCAAAGTTTCGTGTAAAAATGAAAGATATCGATCCGAATTTTTTGCACTGTCTACCTGTGTAGAAATTAAAATCGACAAAATCGACAATGCAATTAACCAAATATGTTTATATGTTAGTGGGCTTTTGACTGAGACGTTGTCGTGTTGATGGGTGGGTTGGAGCTTATTCACCAGGATTTCTTCTACCTGTTTGTTACTATGGGCAACTGTGAGGTCGGTGAACCTGGTTTAAACCCTCAGTGGAAAGTGACCGTTTTAAAGGCGGTAATCTCTCGTGTTCTCATTGTCTTTTATTATTTATGGAACCTATTTTGATACCCATTCTTTTTATTACCCATTCTCTCTTTAACTCTCTTCTGTTTGGCTGCGTGGGGAGGCTGTGTCTTCTAAACATGGCCATTCTTGATATGAATTTTTCACATTTTTGCTCGATCCGTCGCTAGGAAAAACGAGTATCAATTAATGTTATTTCGTTGTAAACATGACTTGACTTCAGAAAATGACGTTGGCGCTGGACGTACGTATAGTTTTTTAATTTGACGCTGCGAACCTAAAGTTTTTTTTATAATTTTCATTTTAAACAGAAAAAGTGCATGCAAAGTATTTTTGGTTTAGCAGAGTTCAGTAGATTTAATTCATAACATGTTTAACATAGCTTTAAATTTTCTAGTACAACCCTCATATTGTACATCTTAAACAAGATTCGTGTCCTAGGATTGGATTAAAATTTAAAATTGTATCCAACATTTTATTTCTCGTGAGACTTGCAGGTTCAGTATAGGGCCACAGCTACCGTTCGAACAAGAAACTGTAGAACAGGGAATATCTTATAAATTTCAAAAGAAATTTTTCAAGGGAACTTTTCCACAACTGCGTTTGCTCAGAGTCGCTAATCTGCCAAATCTATTTAATAGCATGCAGTAGTCAGACATGTCATGATCTCCCGGGAAATCAGAGGTGAAATTAACTACACATGCTCCTAAGTTGGTCCTTTACCATTTTCACACTTAACTGCAGAAATGAATTTAGTAATCATTCCGTTTTATAAAGATGATATAAACTGCTTTATTAAATTAAAGAATTACAATACAAACAGGCAACAAGTCTTCATCAGAGAAGTGATGTATATTATCAATGTACAAAAGTTTTCCATTTCTATAACAACCTGTTTTAGACAAAAAGTTCAATCTTTAGAAAGAGTTCATTGACGGTGATAGAATCCTGACAAGTTTTAGCTTTCCAAAAAGCTAGTGGGTCATTAGCACAACCTTTTAAGAAGACGGCACAAAAGTTTAAACTTTAAGCCACTTGAAATTAAAGCGCTTTATATTTATTAGATGTCATACAAAAATGTAAGTTTATTTATAGGTATGCTGGAAACCCGTATTATCGTGCAGCTTAAAATTCAATTGACAAAATATTTTGTGAATTCAAATTTTATAACATACAAAAAAAGAACTTCAAAAGTTTATCTTTTAATTTCCAAATCATTTAACATCAGTAAACTACTTACAATTGACCTACTTTCATTTTCAAAACATGGCGTCTGCCCTCTGTTTATAATATCCAATTACCCATAATTCCGTGCATATAACATTTAGCTACACTCCACATCAAAAGTAAAGCACTGCTCAAACAGAAATAACGAAAACATTACACAGAAGGTGTTTCGTGAAATATATGCCATAATAAATATAAAATGTCCCAATTTCATTTAAAATTGTTTAGTTTTGTTTACAAATGGGGCAGATATAATAAGAATTCCTTCTTACACATGTTTCTGGTATACAGAATTTTAAGAGGTCGCAAACATTGCAAACCGAAAGTAAAAATCTGAACCAGGAAGTAAGTTTTCCTTGAATTTCTTGAAAACCCTAACATGATTTTGACGAATTGGCACTAAACATTGTAGACCAGCATATACTTATTTCAGGTATGAGTTGCTTTGGTATATTGTCCATGAATTTTAGAGTTCTCATGCAAACGGTTTTTATTTTGTTTTAGTATGTGCTTGGTAATTAGATAAATACATTTCTTTACTAAAATCTAGGTGGCAATAAGTATTTACCCTAAAATTCATTTTTGAAATTTTAGCCTGTTTTCGCCATTTGCAATGTTTGCGACCCCTTAATTGTACCCAACCTTGGCATGCAGAAAATTGTACCCACTTGACAATAACAAGGTAATGATGACTTTTGTCATGATGTAATATTTACTGTGCACGTTTTCAATACAATAGCTGATGTAACGTTGCTAATGAGTTTTTATTTATAGTAACAAGATGGCCGTCGTCTGGGTCATGTTACGTCATGGTGATGCTTTATATTTTTCTGCATTTCTGCATCCTAACTTTTTATCTGCAGTATACATTAGCATGTTGCTGTTGCATTTACTTCCCTTGGGTACATTTATAGTAACGGAAATGTAAAAATAGTAACGGAAACGGAAGGTCAAACTTGGTTTGTTTTGAAAACGAGTGATAATTTAAGGTTTTGTAGTATTTTTTGCGGGAAATAAGGAGCTTTTACCTGTTTTTTTACGCATTTTTGTTGTCTTCTTAAGATGGTGGACTGATCTGGAAGATATAACCGCACGTGCTAATGGTTGCTTAGGGATTGATGAGGATAAATGCGAGATTCACGATAACATGAGGATGCACGATAATGCGAGAATTGGCCATATTCCTTCTTTCGAAGGAGATGTATTTAAGCAGGTGATAAAACTAACCCTGTTTGCAAACAAAATAATTCACCTGAAGGTAAACCGAAATTGAAAAGTTTATCAAACACTATTTTGTGTCACAAAGTGTTAGAAAGCAACGATAATCAAGCTGTAAATATATACCAAAAGCTTCAGAATATGTTTAAAAAACAACGTTTTTCACTGTCACAGAGTGGGAGAGAAAAATGTTCACACAGTCTGGCCGGGACTCACTGGTATAACATTGCTCTTTCTGATCTAGAACAATTTCGTTAGAATGTTGGTATTTACTTAGAATGTCTTATGACTTCCAATAACAACCAAACGCGTTAATTTCAAATTTGCCTAAAGTATGCACTTCAGCGCCGTCTTTGTTTGTTAAAAGAGTTATGCTAATGACCGACTAGCTTTTTGGAAAGCATAATTTTGTTTTGTCTATTATTGACAGTTTCATGACTCGATTTGAAACTTCCGCAAAAATATGTGTTTTCGCATGTTCCAAAGATTATTTTGTAGCTTCAAAACCAAATTAAAACTATCGAAAGCTAAAACTTGTATTGTCTATTATTGTCAGTTTAATGACCCGATTAAAGATTCCTGCAAAAATGAGTGTTCTGATGTTCGAATGATATGTTTTACATTCAAAACATTATAAAACTTTAATAACCAGTTGAGTGGCAAAAATGCAAGATTACAGTTTAGCAAACTTATCAAAGTAATGACGAATGTAATCCATATCGAGCAAGCTTAAACATGAAAAACGTTCCCCGTGATACCACTGTCCCCGAGTTTCACAAAATGCTGCAGAAGTTCGTAGATAAGAAAATAAAGCAAAATAATTAGCTAATCTCTGTTCAGTGCTCTCTACACATTTTAATGGCTAATAGAGTCATAAGCTGTACATCTTTTGTTTATCATACACAGTATACATTTACTAGACAAAATCCATGTATATGTTTATTGTTCTTCGTCGGAAATATCTTTATGAGTAATAAGTAGTGGTGGGGTGATTAATCATAAAGTCGACGAATCATGACGAAACCCCAAATGACGTGATCGTCAACGATACAATCAGTTCGTCGATTATAGATGATGACGAAAATTTTTTATATGCACAAATCTTTTTACCAGAACAGCATGTTACTAAAACCCACAATTTCATTGGTTAGTTGACATTAAAATTAGCCAATCATTTGCATTAACACAAATCGCCATGTCGATAGTTGCAAGATGACTGTCCGTTGACAGGGAAATGTTTTAAACAAGAAGAAGTCTTTTGTTGTGTAAATGACAGGCATTTAATCCAGCATTTAATCATTAGAAAAAAATCTGAATTGAATCAGAGCGGCAGAGTCTATGTTGCCACTGTTTGGTAATATCTTTCTGTGCATAAAAGTCATCGAGTTTAACTCGTTACTGTAGGATACAACAACAACAACAAGGATCTAGCAAGAAGGAAACTAAAGAAACAGCGAATTTTTACGGATTACTCTTGATTTGAGCGAGTGTACTAAGCATTATGATGTAAAAAGGATCAAAGCTTAGTTTGGATAACTTACAGACATGTTAAATAGAGTAGTTCACGCGAAAGTCATGGATGGAATGTGTCAGGAAGTAAACTCGTTCTGGATAATAAACAATTAAACATTCAGACTGGATGAACAAGAGAGTTGGCTGCCACAGTGTGTCAGAATAGCGATGTTGTTTTTGTATTTATTCAAAATGAAACAACTTGCATATCTGCATCTCCTTGGTAGCTTGTATCAGCCAGGTCACATCTGTAGACTGATACTGAGTGATAGAAGATTGCCAGACATTTGATATTTTGAATAAGAATCAACACTTCATCTCTTCAGGCTGGTAAATTAGTAATTTTAAAATCTATAACTATAGATATTTTGTTAATTAAAAAAAAATCATTATTCAAGTGAATCCATTGGCCAACATGACTACATTAGGCCCAATAACAAGGCCAATATGAATTCACTTGATAAAATACATTATAATATATTTATGTAACTAATAAAATAAAAAAAAATAATTCAGAAAGGCATAAGCAAATTAATCGACTTTAATCGATGATCAGTCATGAAGGAAGCCGATTAATCAATTAAATTTTTCTCGTCCGATTCCAATCACTAGTAATAAGCCTAGCTGATCAGAAGCCTGAGAGAGGATTTAAGAATAGGTACAGACTCCATATATGACGTCGTTTAACATCCAATAAGAGGCCTCTAGGTTTTCATAGATAACGACTGAGTAAGAGTCTATCCATAAATAACGACTAAGTAAAGGTCTACTTTTCTAAACTATCCGTTCCGTCTGGTCCGTGAACTTTGCTTTACATCGCTGTTAGCCGGTGTTCAGGTAGAAAGCTCAAGTTTGGTCCATTATAATATGTCGGTCATCATCATCAGGATGACCGACAATTACTGAAAACCAACTTATGATAGAACCAATTCCGATAATAGCGAAACAATCAAACGGTTATGAAACTGAGTGTTTAAACTGTCCTCTGCCAAATGAAAACTATAAGTGGTGAAATATTTATTGAACATTCGTAATTTCTGGCTTATATTTTAAAAGAAATTAAATTGATTGATTTGGAAATGAAAAGGTAGAAAACATAATACTGAGCCTGCTTATTAGTAAAGCTTAAATACTAACACTCTCAAAACGGAATTGTAACTATTTTATTAAACCGCTATTTAAATGATTTCAAAGTATTTTTTTATCTGTGCCAGACTCTAAGATTATAAAACTAAGCGTGGATACTTATAGCCCTTAAATACAGGTACCTATCATCACTTTTGCAGAAAAAGACGTAATGAAAGAAGTCAATATGAATTATAAAAGGTGACTGATTTGGCGGGATTTGCTTGAAACACTTCGCCCGTCGGAGGTATTTTACACTGTAAACAAATTACTACATTATGAATGAACCTCGTTTACGCAAAACGTTAACCATAGTAACATATATCCATCTTCATTTCACATATCTCACACTCTTACTTTTGATACTTTTATACCAGCACCTGTGAAAAGGCAGTATGCTGATACAGGTTTTGTATTCTGTAATTACGAGAATCCCCTGCTTAGTATCGATTTAAAACAAATTTGCATGCATCATGGTTTGTTGAAAAATAAAAAAGTAGTTATGAAATCAGGTCATAATACTTTAATTATTGTGGATTCAACATCTTTATCAAAACGTCATTTGTATGACCGCTATACACCGGTAATGTTACATCAGGGTCTGTTTAATTACTAAATCATGTCCATCAAACGATTATAGCAGTTTTCTATTGGTTAAGTATTTGCTTTGAGAGCAATAAACTTGAAGGATATACAACTTAACGGTAAATAATCATGTTTCCATTTCCCATTTCCCAGTTAAAATCCTGTTTTAACAGATATTTAATGGGGAAACTGAAGTCAAAGCTATGTATTTGTCGACCGGGAAAACAGTTCTACAGCGCCAAGAAATTTGCATATTTAAGTCCGTTATCAGTTTTTGCTCGTACAGTCTTATTCATGAAACGTTTTTATACAAGGTATAGATGCAGATGTATTTGTAGACTGGTTTCTTGGTTATGGAAATTTTATATAATAAAACAAATCGTACATTCAACGTACCATGCAAAATCACGGTAAGAAGAAAATAGATACGTTTTACCATGATAAGTTGCATGAGTACCAATATACAAGGGGTGGTTTTTTAAATTAAATTAAAGACAATAAATCAAAACTTTGCCTTTTATATTTTATTATTTAATATGATAAAAGTCTTTATTTACATTCACATATTACATCACAACAATTGTGCGCAGGAATGTATTCACTTTAAAGTTTAAATCAGTTGCATAGAAACAAGTCGGCCATGATGTTTTCATTGATTCACGTTTAATCTCCTGTTCCCAATCTCAAATTTCAAGCATCTGAATGGCTGAAATGGCGACTGATCGCCATTTCTGCCATTCAGATGCTTGAAATTTTCAGTCGCCATTTCAGCCATTCAGATGCTTAAAATTTTCAGTCGCGATTTCAGCCATTTAGATGCTTCGAATTTTCAATCGCCATTTCAGCCAATCAGATGCTTCAAATTTTGAAATTTGAAACTGGTTTCCAACTCAGTTTTATTATCTTTGACCGTGTTGATGGTTGTAAACCAAGTTAGGATTGGTAAAAAGGCCTGAAAACTTAATGAAGATTAAAGGTTCTAGACAACATTCATATAATGCATCCAAGACATATCAAAGAATGGCCATATTAATATGCTACCAAAGCAATTTCTTCATGTTTGTAAGTAATTGCTCGTATTGAATCGGTGACACCGACACAATAAGGAAGTGCACTCTTATACGAAAGTTATCTATTATTTCTTGAAAGGGCGAAATGTTTTAATTTTGTGGTGTCTCAAGGGATGACTTTACAACAGTTTAAATGCTAACTGAAATGTTTTACTATTTCGTTCTAAAACACATTAGTTCTTTTAAGAGATAGAACGAATGACCTATTGCTTGACACGAGAAGATAGTATTCGGTCGTTATTTTTCTCAAATGTCGTTTTCGCCTTTCAATCATATTAAGTATATCCTTACCCAGGGGTAGGAATCACGTGGTACAATAACGTGGCACCAAACACAAAAAGATGGCGGCACCCACTAAGACGGTTTATATTTTCGATGTATTTCTCTTTAAAATTAAAGAAAAAAATCAACAACCTAGCTTGTTAGAGCGCCTAATTTTACCTGTATTTTGATACCTTACTTATGCCGAACAGTGCTATAGTTTACCTGGAATGCTAGTCATACAATTCTAATTGACCGGAAAGTTGCTATAAAATTTGTGAACCATGCACGAACTGTCATTTTTTTGTAAATAATTTTCTGCAACTTTCCGCTCAATTCAAATTATGTGACAAGCATTCCAGGCTAACTGTTGCACTGTTTGGCGTTAGTAAGATATCAAAATGCAGGAAAAACTAGTCGTTGGAACTTTGGACTATAATGGAATTTCCTTTCTTTAATTTTAAAGAGAAACAAATCGAAAGTACATACGGTCCCGGTGGGTTCCGCTGTCTTTTAGTGCTTGGTATCAACACATTTTACCACGTGACTCCTACCCATGTTACCGTGCACATAATTCTAGGAATTCAATTGGTGCATTCTATTCAAATATTATATTATTAAAATGTTAAACAAGTAGATTTACAAGAAAACATTGAGGAATTCGTTTGTTTGAAAATGAAATATTAGAAATTGTATCTTTAATTATTATAGTTCTTCTTCTAGATGCTTCTTGTTAGCAACCTTGTTAAATACTCAGCAAAAAAGAAACCTGCCAAAATGGATAACTTTGATACACTAGGAGATACATCTGCAGAATCTATATTTTGTGCGTTTTTCCATAAAATCTAATAGCTAAACACTTGTTTCATATATTAGAAATATCAAATGCACATATAAGTTTTCATTTCCAACCGCAATTCACTTAGCTGTTTGATCTGATTCTGAAAGAGTAGGTCTAATTTGTAGTGTCAGGATTCTTTTTTTTTTGTTGAGCACATTTTCAAATATTTTGGGTAGAGTAATTGCTTATTGACAACAATAAAAATATAGGTCATTCATGAATTCGGTGCTGTATTTGTTTTGAATTCTCGTTCTAGGGAACATTGCCTTTCTAAGCACTCCCCTTTATCTGTTGAAAATGTCCTTCCAAAGCTAAAGACCAGATTTTGTCACCGGCAATTATCAAACACGTAGTTTATCACTAAACAAATAATTAGGTGTAATAAATCGAAACTGCGTCCCACACTAGGATTGGAATTCTTTAAGTAATCTGAAAAGAAAATTTATAATTAGTGAAAAACAAAGCGGCAAAACCACTTTAACTTGAAAACGGAACTTTAAAAGTCAACTTACTCGACAAGGACTGGTTTGATTTGGCCTGTTCATAGCCAGTAATGGAAATACATATTAATTTTATTTTACAAAGTTGTAAATAATATCACAAATGAGAAAACAGTTCATTTTATTTGTTGTTACAATTTGAACTGAAGTACTTTTTGTCAATTGGACATGTGAATAATTGAAACACATACCAAGTCTGTCCTGATGTCTATAGTTCTTATTATTGACATCAATGGCAGTACCCCCGTCGGCAAGCACTCCAACTCCGTATTTATCCTTCTTTTGTGGCTGCTGATAAGCCTCTTGCCACGGGTAGTAATTGTCATCTTGTTCCTCAGAGTTTATCTCCGTTGTCGTCAGTGGAATGTGTGTTGTACTCTCTGCTCGCGAAGATGGTTCTTTATATTCTGTTATAAGAAGAGAACAATATCATGTTTTTCAAGACATACTGAAAAGAGAGCATGCTTAAGTGAACTTATACCTGGTTTAAAACCCAAGTGGCAGATTGTTTTGCCACTGACCGTTTCAAGGCGGTAGCCCCCAGGTTCTCATTTTCGTTCGAGGTCTCTATTTGGAAATTGATTATTTTATAACCAATGCTCTCTTTTCCTCTCCCCTTTTTGCTCTGCGGGGAAGCTGTGTCTTCTGGATGTGGCCATTCTTCAATGATTCTTGATATGCATTTGTCACGTTTTATATGTGCAGTATATCTAAAGAATGTTATAATATTAGATTATCAAACAAATTCAGTTATCTGCATTTAACTCTTTTTCATCTGTAGATTATTTTACGTTTTTACAAACTTGTTTAAAAAGCTATGATTTCTTATTACATAACCAGTCAATCCTCTTAAGTTTCCCTTACCGTCTACTTAAGGAACGTTAAGTCTTAGAGGTAATATGAATGGAAAAATTTCGACTATTCGATACTTCATGTAGCAACATAAACATACACTTAACAACTTTTCTAAGTACATGAAGTATACACCTTCGTACTTGGGCATTATGTCGAATCATGTTATTGAATCATGTTTTACTAATAAATCGGTTAGTAAGTTAGTATTTATTGCACATTTTATTTTATTGAAAGTTTTTGAGCAAAAGTTTAATTATCAAGCCAGTAATGCCCCTGTACGAAGGTGTATACTTAGAAAAGTTGTTAAGTGTATACATTATAAAATAACAGTTCATTAGTCAATTTATGGTAAATAGTTCACAGTTACATAGGTTAACCTATTAGATTCAGACTGATTTACATTTAGCTGCAAATTCGCCCTTCCATTCCTCCTACTTTGGAAATGTTAAAGTCTATACAATTGCAATTTGTTTGCAGTGGACCGTTTTTTCGCAAGGCCTATTTGAGTATGTTACTTTTGTGTTAAATTTATATAAGTATGATATGTTTGACATTTGTAAAGATGTCTTTTAAACCTGTTCTTTTTTTCATACATGTTCGCTAAATAACCAGATAATTTAATATCTGCAACATATATGTCTAGAATAATCGTTTCGACTTTCATAAACAGTCTTTGATGTTATTTTTGTAAGAAATAATTTGTAACATATAATTAATTTGGTTAACACTATCACCAATCGGCAGAGAATTCATCAACCCTTAATAAAATTTTGTTTAGTCATATTTTTTTAAAAATTAAAAGCCATGGTGTATTTTGTACAAAGTTTATGGGTAACCTATAGAGTGCAAACAAACTACAATACACCATATATCAGGGACTTTATGAATGTTTAAATATTCTCTGGATTTATTTTTCAAATCGGGGATGGGTAGGGTGGGATAAGGGGAGTAGACATGTTCGCAGCCTGCGGCATATGATGACAACCTCAGTCAATGCTCATTAAAGAAAACACACCTACCATAAAGAGTCATCGTAGCTCTTTGCTTTCCCATTCTATTTTCAGCCTCACATGTGTAATCACCATAGTCATATTTATTTATATGTAATATTTGTAAAGTTAAAGTATAAGTGTCATGTTTCCCTGGATACAGTTCAAGTCTGTATTTATAACTATGTTGAATCGCGACGTCATTTTTGTACCACGTGGTTTTTGCACGAGGATGTGACGTCACACTGCATTCCAAAATGGTCTCCTTCCCTAGTGATTGTCCAAGACGTGTGTTTAGAAGCCGCACGATAGGTATATCTGTTCAAATAATTCATCGTAAATAAATTGTTAAAACATTAGACTAATTATTTTGACATATAATAAATATTACAAGGTTAATTTGAAGAACACACCATAGTCGTGTCATTGTTACCACCAAATTATATAAAGGTAATATTCGCACATCATGTAAATTTCTATGTTTGTCAATAGGCTGAAAATATTCACTTTTTATTGGTGTAAATATTGTGTTGCGCTCAACCCGACTCTAGGCGGCGTGGGCAGTAATATGCATTTCCATTACTGTCCATGAATAGGCTCAATCAAACCGAGCCTGCAATATTTTCATATTTGTCGTGGTCGAGGGTCTTCAAAGTTCCCTTTTCATCGATTTCAAATGTCTCAATAGTCATTTAGGGTGTAATTTATATAGAAATATAAGAGAACACTATTGCATTCTGTTTTATTTTTATTACATCTTAGTCTCGTCAAATTACCGAAAACTATTGGCTCAATTGCTCGTATCTTGTCATAACAATTCAACGATTATTTAAAGGTTTCAACAACGGGTTAAACCATTTAATTGATCCCATATAGTTAATATCTGGATTAAAGTTAATGTCTGGATTAATTTGCGACAGTTAAAGTAAACGTTAATAACGAGCAACTGATACACCTAGTAATCAATACATAAAATACCCATCCATCCTGATATATTCTCGTTGTCTTTTATTGGATATTGAAGTTCAAGAAAACATATATTAAGCCTTACATTGCACTTTGACCAGCATCTCTCTGGTCGTGGCTGGAGGGACACCATTGTAGGCCAGACACACGTAGTACCCACTCTGATAGCGCTTGATGCCCTCTATATACAACGATTCACCTTCAATATTCAGATCTGCAAAAGGACCTGTTGCATTTAAAACAAATAGAACTGTCATCTCAAAAAGGAATCACATAAAACTTTCTATAAACATGGTAAAACAGTTGAACACAATCGCTGATAATTTGATTATTGTAAAATCATGACTAAAACAAGTCAAAACACAGGTGTTTTAAACAAAACGAGAATTCATGGATGACTCGATCACAGGTGTCCGTATCATTGTTAAAAATAAAATTCCAATAAATAATTTTTTTTTTGTTTTTTGATATAAATAAATGAAGGTCCCCATCAAGCGGGTCCCATACACTGACAGTGACCTCAAAGAACTGAAAATTTTTGTCATTTATACAAACAAATCTAGCTTAAACAATACAGGAATAGATGTGGCTTTCATTGTGCTAACATGTCGCGAAAACCGATTGGAATTTCCTCAAACCGATTTTTTGCTAGAGCTTTTCATATCGGCTCGAACATTGCCAAACGTTTTAGTCGACATCGATGAGGTGATCGCAAAAAACCATTTGGTTACGGCATTACCTAGTGTCTATCCGCTTCTATGAAATATTCACACGGCGCATACATAAAATACATAGTTTTCAATCATTATCTACCAGTAACTTGTACCTTTTCTCCATCTAACGCTAAAGCCTTCGTTGTTTTTGTTTGCGTCGTCTCAAATATTTTCTTTGACAGCCATGATGCTTCGGAATGGCTTCGGTCAGTTTACGGAAATCGCCGATCTCAAATTTTGCAACAATTTCTTCGATTGTCTGGTAGTCTAAAACGCCAGCCAATCAGAAAAAACAATTGCATAAAATGACGCCGTCGTATTCCGTAAACTGACCGCAGTCATTCGGAAGCATCATGGCTGTCAAAAGTAAATATTTGAGACGACGCAAAGAAAAACAACGAAGACTTTAGCGTTAGATCGAGAAAAGGTACAAGTTACTGGTAGATAATGATTGAAAACTATGTATTTTATGTATGCGCCGTGTGAATATTTCATAGAAGCGGATAGACACTAGGTAATGCCGTAACCAAATGGTTTTTTGCGATCACCTCATCGATGTCGACTAAAACGTTTGGCAATGTTTGAGCCGATATGAAAAGCTCTAGCAAAAAATCGGTTTGAGGAAATTCCGATCGGTTTTCGCGACATGTTAGCACAATGAAAGACACATCTATTGCTGTATTGTTTAAGCTAGATTTTTAGTATAAATGACAAAAATTTTCAGTTCTTTGAGGTCACTGTCAGTGTATGGGACCCGCTTGATGGGGACCTTCATTTATATATATCAAAAAACAAAAACATTTTTTTCTTTATAGGAATTTTATTTTTTAACAATGATACGGACACTTGTGGACTCGATGACATGTGCAACCGAAATTAATAATAATTGACATGTCTTGGCCATGTTAAAATGCTATATTGTAAATGGCCAAAACAGTTTGTGGTATGTCAAATTTCTAAACACAAAACTAAAACTGATCATTCGTTACTTGACAATTCAATCAAATTAGCACAATATCGCATAAAAATCAGTAAAATATATATTTCCCAGACGCAGAGACAGACGTATATAAAAAAGAGAACGCATGCACCATGCTCGCACACACACACGCACTTAGTGTAAAGTCGTTGTGCTTTGATAATCAATTCCAAAACGGCATCGAAAGCAAAACAAAACACGGATAAAAATGTTTTGTAAACAACATTCTCTCAAGATTTGCCGCTTAAGTTGCGTAGATGACAAACATAAAACAATTACTTAGACAGGTTGAGAGTTTATTTTGGTAAACAATAACCATAATTATGGTACACTGATTACTTTTCCTTGAAAGGCGAGAACACTGCGAACAATTTGTCTTGGCAATTGAAATAGACAGGTCCGTTGGTATCCTTATATTTTACTTGTATTGGCAACTTGTGGACGCAACAACAACACTGTACTGTGAAGATAAATTATTTTGATAAAACGCCTCAATGGTTTCTTAGCAATGCCAAAATTTTCGAAGTATATAAAATAATTCTAAAATAAACTTAATCCATTCTGATCTATGAATTTAAGTAAAATTTAAATATATTCATATATTTTGATCAAGATTCCTACATAAAAATAATACTGATTTACAAATTATGTAAGTTTTTATAGTCTGATTCAAACTGTTAAGGCAGTAGAAAATCACATAATTCCTGTTTTATGTCGGTCGGTCGGGGTCTTTCTCTAGACAATGCATCTCTTTCTCGTTATCAGAAAATTTATAATGATTTCAAGTAATTTTTATGTGGAATGGTGTAATTTTCTAAAAGGGACACTTCGGTGCTTTATTTCAGCGAGAGAAAAACAGCGGTCATCACAATCTTCAGTCACTGTGTAACTTTTAGAACTCTTCCCCAATTTTCCGCTGTATTAGAAAATCATGTGTTCTGGCGAAGGTGGCAACAACTTCTAGAATCCATTTTATAAATGAATTAAACAATTTTACTTTTCCATTCGTGTTTACAGGCAAACACAATTACAAATGAATGGTAAATTTAACGTTAAGTATATAAATTCATTCTTAAAAGTTGGCTTTCATTTTATAACCTAAAATGACCAAAACTTGGGAACAATGAAGAACGACGAAGTAGTTGAGGTTGCGAATCTCCCACCAGTACCACACAAAGGAATATATATCTCCTTCAGATAGCTAACATCAAAATAAGCTATTTTTTTGGCATGGTCTATAGTTAAACAAACATAAATACTAGTAAATATTTCGAAATGCAAGTATCTTTAGTAATCATTACTGTATTTCTATTATTTGTTAATAGACATGTTAGTCTGAATGTTGTGTTAACTACTGAACATTTATTCGAACAAATCATTTAAAAAAACATCAATTTCCAACATACATTCCTTAGTTTCTGCCTCCAGAGGTTTCATGAACCACGTGATGTTTGGTGTTGGTATACCGGTAGCTCTGCACGTCAATACGACGTTCTTCCCCTCCTCGACGTCCACGTCCCGGCTAGACATCTGGTTCAGTATGTACGCAGGTACTGAAAATATATCACGTGATTTAAGGCACGTCGTAAGAAATTGTTATTTACATAGCCATGAATGATTTTAGCATAATACAGCGTTATCTGCAAGACTGATGGCACCAAACAGATCAGTAAATCCATATCCCAAATTGTGGTTTTCCGATTCCGTATTTCTACAGTGTGTGTTACATTTGTAATACCACACTGTGTATTATGATCGTAATTTTCCGGTACTCTTCGGCACATACAGAACTCCAAAAAGCAATTATTATATTTTAGGCACGTCGTAAGAAATTGTGTATATTTTTTCTTTAGAGTTGTTCTTTGTTGTTGTTGTTGTTATTCTTTGGACAATGAATCTTATCTATTTTTTTAAATTTAAACATCAAAAGGTAATTTATTAAGTCGATTGTAATATACTCTCAAATATATTTGTCCTATGAATATGACCCGAGGGATTTCATGCTGTTTTTAGTACTAATGTCGTAAGAAAGTGTATTCCCCATTGGTTTAGCGAATAATATGAATGTATGCTCTAACAGATGCATGATAAATTGTCGAGTGTTTGACAGCGTCTGGGACTTTCCGTGCTTGATTTTATAGAAAAAGAAAAAAATCATTGCTTGGTTTGAAGTTCGTCTTACTGAAAAAGCAAGCTGGTAGACTGTTTTAGTTTAACAAACATCATTGTATTCACTAGTCAAACTCTGTCTATTGCGTCGTTCGTTGTATCTGATAAAATAGCTCCAGCCAACTCAGTTGAGTGTCTTTATAATGGATGAAATGGGAACGTCGAAAACCACCGCACACGATAAATACGGCCTACGCCGCCAGACCCCCAACCCCGGGTTGAGCACATCCCAAACAATGGTGTGCTCAGGAGGGTGAACAATGACTTCGCCACCAACTACGATATTGCAGGCTCGGTTAGATTGAGTCTGTTAAGGGCAATGATGGAAATGCACATAAATATTACAAGCTGTTTTATCTTCTCATATTATTATACCTTGTACATGTAGCCGGACTCGTTTGATCTTCACGGGACTTGTATTAATTTGACACGTATATTCTCCGCTGTCGTTATGTTGCACGTGCTCTATACGCAGATTCCAGTCACCGTGACTCGTGCTCTGTACCCCTA
>JAZAYU010001083.1:0-91932 GCA_038501625.1 Corbicula japonica | reverse complement strand
AAATTTTGTCCGGAGCATAACTCCAAAAATACTTTAGGGATTTTATTCAAACTTTATACACTGACAGAGTACATAAGTAGGTAGTGCAGTATGCAAGAACAATAACTCTACATTGCCTATTTTTTATAATTAATCCTCTTTATCATATTTACTTGATAAATATTCTCCGAGCATAACTCCAAAACTACTTGAGGGATTTTATTCAAACTTAATACATTGACAGAGCACATTGGTAGGTAGTGCAGTGTGCAAGAACAATAACTCTACCATGCCTATTTTTAGAGTTATTCCATTTTATCAGAATTACTTAATAAATATTGTCCGGAGCATAAGTCCAAAACTACTTGAGGGATTTTATTCAAATTTCATATACTGACAGAGCACATTTAGTAGATAGTGCAGTGTGCAAGTCCAATAACTCTACCTTGCCTATTTTTAGAGTTATTTCCCTTTATTAGATTTACTTGATAAATTTTGTCCGTAGCTTAACTAAAAAACTTAAAAGGATAAAGTAGGTAAATTATATGAAAGTATAACCTTCATGTAACTTTTTCCGGCATGGGGATTGACCATGTGTAACATGGCTCTTGTTTGTTATTCAATTAGAAATTGTGTTAAAAATTTATCATTGTAGAAACGTTGATCCAGCTGAAGAAAGTTATAACGGAAATGGAGGAAAAAGGAATTCCCTTTAAAAAGGATTATGGTAAGCCGAAATTACTATTATATTATCAATTTAGCTGTATGATAAAGTAAGTGTATTTATTCCATGAAATAGACAGGTTCAAATGTCTATTTTGCTTAACTGACGACTGTGATACAAATTTAAAAGAGAAATATAGTTTCTTACAAATGGATAAAATTATAGATGGACCTTATAAAAAAGCGATATAATTATGCATATCAGGAATCGCCACACTCAAAAACACAGCGAAAAAGAAGAGAGGAAGAGAGAGAGCATGTTTTATATAAGTCAGTCAATTCAAATAGGACGCCACAAACAATTAACGAAGAAGAGAACCTTTAAGGATACCGCCTTGGAACGGTCAGTGGCAAAACAAATTGCCGTTGGAGTTTAAACCAGGTTCTAGGGTGCACCAACCTCACACTTGCCCCAACAGGTTTTCGTATTACAAAACAAGTACAAGTTGTCTTGGTGAAATAACTCCAACCCACCCATCGGCTCAACAATGTTGCATGCAAGAGCAAGGAAAAAATGCCATATCTTAAATTTTACGCAGATTTACGTTATGGGCTTTAAAATCGTAAAAAGCATACGTTTAAATACGTTTCGGGCGTCCTCCAGTGAAACAGGGTCGTGTTTTGAGAAGTCAAAATTTTGTCACGTTTTAATACGTTTCGGGCGTCCGTCCGGAATCAGGGTCGGGCGCGAAAAGGATGTAAAATAAAAGTAGCTAAATGGACTTGCAAGTAGACGGCTATGTGGTAAATTCTTATAGACCTTAGCTTTTGAATTTCAATCAACGAGGTTTTCGCAGCAGCATTATAAACGTGATTTGAATTATTAAAAGTTTCTTAATAAAAAAATTGGTGCTGCTGTTGCGATCTTATTTTATAATTTTTCTTTCATTCATTTCAAAAGGGCTTGTAATGTGTACAGGCGTCAACCATGTATTTATACAAATATTATTGTGTCAGTATCATGTTGTGATAAGATTTAAATCTGAAAGCAGGACTAAATTAACAAATTAAAATCCAGAAACTACATTTTTGTTTTTTGGAACATTTTTTAAAATTCTGTTACGTTTTAACAATGAAGTTAAAACTATGTTTCTGTTATATTAAATCCTACGTGTTTAATACTTCACTTGTTGAATGTAGATATATAAAATTAGTTAATACATTCGAATTTACTGGTGTAATAGAATATACTATTATAAAATTTCAAAAGTTGTAGCGTGAAATGTTTCTGTTGTGTATACATGCGTACTGTTCAAGTTCCTCATTGATGCTATGTATACGCTATTTCTCCTTTTTACAAGTGCATTAACAAGAAAAAAAGTAATCCTAGTTTTCATATAGTCACACAGTAACATTTTAAATATATTTGTGAGATAAAACGAATTTAAAGAAAGTTTTTCATTAGTTTTGCAGTTACAATTGATGACGTATGGCGAGAGGAAAACGCTAGTGGAAGATATCCTTGCAACTGTTTTTACAGCAGTTTTAAGGAATGAAGAAAGTACTAGCGGATCTGAAGATATTTCGGAAGCAACACACTTATTTCTAGATCAAATCAACAACATACCCGGTGTTAAAGTTGAATCAGTTGAACAGCACTGCATCCTGATTTCAATAACATGTTCTTCTAGCCAAGGATTGTTGAAATTGATAGAATATGTGGAGAGTACACTTTTCCAGGAGATGCTGTACAAGCTGTCGACAGAGCTAATGGCTTATTTCGGTGAAGTACTTGTTGTTACAGGAAATTTTAACTTTGAATCTTTGCATGACCTGGACAATTTTCTGTGTAAGTATATTTAATATGGTCATAAAGCATTTGGATATTTAAAAAAGAAGTACTACTGAAAATGTATTATTCTTTGTTTTTTGTCGTGTTTATAATATTTTTCTTAGTACAAAAGTGTAAGATACAAATATTTGTAGTTGGTATTCCATATAAGAAAATGGGCATCTGATAAATAAAGTTGTTAATTTACAATAATTCCATCAAACAAAAACTATCTATGAAACTGACAATTTATGATTCCATTAAGAACTGGAAAATGCTCTTGCGGAGAGTATAATAGGTCAGACCGAACTCTTATGTTCAGCTGAAGAAACAATGAAAAATAATCAATAAATTCTTGTCTATTTTTTATTAATCTACTTATTCAATAGAGCTTTATTAAAACGAGTAGCACATAAAATTAATTTGAATACTGTATAGCGCTTAAAATTGGCGGGGTAAAATTTTGGCGTATTTTGAGTTGTTTTAAATTGGCGAGGTCATATATTGGCGAAAACAAAGCAGACCGCCAAAATAAAACACTTGATGAAAAATGGCGTTAAACATTTACATTCAATATTCAATTATAATAACCGCGTGAAACATAATCACAGCTACCCAATAATCGTAGATTGCTGTCTTTGATTCACGACATATTCTTATTATATTCTTTTTGTATAAAACTGAGAAATCTGCGACATAATATATACTAGTGCATCATAGATGTTTACTTTCTAGATATTAAAATGGCAGTGTGATGATTCGACGGTGATTTAATTGGCGGTATTTAAAATTGGCGCAAAGTTAACAGACGTTGACCGCCAATATAGCCAAAATTAAACCCCCGCTAAAGTAAGTACTTAATATACAGTAATCTTTACTGTTTCTTTCAGCGTCTTGTTCTGCTTCTGAACATAAACCAGGTGGTCTTACACTAAATGTTGCATGCAGTTCTGTAGAAGGTATTAACCAAGTTGTGAGACTAATGAAAGCTGATACAACTAAACACAACGTGAAACAAATAGCCGAACATCTTTCTGAGCAAGTACAGGAAGACGTATCTCTTCAAATTGACTTTCCAGATCTGCAAGATTTTTTCCGAGAAGTTGGAGACAACGGTAATTTTTATTCAAATTCTGACTTACATATTAAAAAATCAGTTTTTACGACGAATATCAGAAACAGGTCAGTTTTATCATATAAATTAAAGCTTAGCGTTGTTCGCTGATTATGATGTGTTTTTTTTCGGATTAGACAGCTTGAATGCAAAACCTCGGCTAACATTTTAGTATCATTGAATCAATGCTCACTAGCATTGATGTCAGTCTGACTTTGTGCCCTTATTGTGTATGTTATATAATATTTATAGGTGTTCCACTCTGGAAGATTTATAAATACATAAGAGTTGTTATTGCATATTTTACAATCATTTTTCATCTACAGCGAGCTAAAAATAAAATGTCTTTGTTTTACAATTTATTGAAAAACACCCCTGGCCAACCTTACATTTTGTGCATTACCGTTTTTTGGTCCTATTTTGTTGATAATATTTAAAGCAAAACATATTCTGTAGCTTAATACAAATATTTATATTATTCATCTGCATATCAAAACAGGTACCAATCTGTCTAGTTCGCAATTTGAAACAGCTCAGCCTAATCTTTTCTCAACCAATGATGACAAAGATCCCACAAGTCCTTGGAAGAAGTCAGAGGAATTTGGGGTAAGTAGCTCTATATCACACCTGGCATCTATGAAATAATTTATCGTATTTTCAAGGTTCAAGTGATGGAAATATATGCTAACAAAATGGTTATGGCGAATGATAGGGTACTTTATATGCATTTTAAATAGACGATAAGTTTTAAAATGAGGAATCGATACAATTTGCAACAACAAGAGGAAACAGAGAACAGTGTTAATTGTAAACATTAGAAAAGCAGCACATATATGTACAACTCTTGAAAATCCCTCTTGAAATTTTGGATAGTGATTGCCATCACAAGCAAGACATTGACATAGTTCTGAATTTATTTTATTATGTTAATAGTCTTATATGGAGATAAATAGGAATATCTGAATAATTTAGATATTTATAATTTTAAATTCTGCTGCAGAAGTGATTTTAGGAAAATAGTTCAGTTGGGCTGTATTTGCTGGTACATGTATTAGCCAGTATCTACCACTTTATAAAAATAGTAAAAAAGTTGTTGACAATGCCAAGCACGGTAAGGCATCTATAGAAGACAATTCCAGCTAATGTTTTAAATATGATGCATCTCTTTTATTTATACACATTTATACATTATTCTTTTCATTCTGTTTGAAACATTTGGAACAAAGACATTATTAACCCAATAAATAAATCTTCTACATTCGACCCAAGAGACACTCTTTCATCCAGGGGGACAGCTTTAGCCCTGACTATATACAAGATGTTTTGTTTTATATATGATGGTAAATTGACTTTATGGTGTGTAATGTAAATGACAGGATTATACATGGACAGAACAGAAATTGTCGTTGTACAATTGACAACGTCCTTTTTGTTATTTTTGAGTCTCCTATGTTACTTAAGAAATAAGTGTTCTGTGCATTCTCTAATTATGCACCCCTTCCCTTTGAAGAAGCCTTTTTTACCTTGCACATGTCGGTCGGTCTGTCTGTCGATCGCAGGTCACTGCGATCTTCAACATAAAAACCTTGTTCGATCAATAACTTGACAATGCTTTCACCTATAATCCTCAAATTTTGAAGGGAAGTTTGTCTTTACCTATGGAAGACCTCTATTATTTTTCAGGTCAGTAGGTCAATGTCTAAGTAACTTTAAACACAAAACCATTTCCGATCAATATCTAGACCTATGGTCCTCAAATTTGGAATGCAGGTTTGTCATCACCAGTAGAGGAATCCTATCGATTTTCAGGTCAGTAGGTCAAATTTCAAGTTGACAGTGGCATTCCATCCCAAAACTTTGTCCGATCAATAACTAGACAATGCTTTCACCTATGGTCCTCAAAAAATTGGTATGGAGGTTATACAAGACCCTTATTAAATTTGAGATCAGTAGGTCGAATGTCAAGATCACAGTAACCATCAACACAAAAACATTGTGGGATCAATAACTAAACAAAGCTTTTACCTACGGTCCTTAAATTTGGTAGGGAAGTTTGGCATCACCTTTAGAAGATTTTCAGTTAGTTGATTCAAGGTCAAGGAGATCTTCATTACAAATCTTTTCTCTCCAATAACTAGATTAAGTGATATATAACAGCTGTTTTCTATCCATTTAGCATATCCTTTCCGCGCCCGACCCTGTTTTCCGGACGGACGTCCGTAACGTATTTAAACGTGACAAAATTTTGACTTCCCAAAACCCGACCCTGTTTTACTGGAGGTCGTCCGAAACGTATTTAAACGTGTGCTTTTTTCACGATTTTAAAAACCATAACTTAAATCTTCGTAAATTTTATTTTAATGCCCGTTGAAAAGTGTATGTTTAAATAAAGCATATACGCTTTTGTCCGTTACCGATATTCTACCTTTTAAAGAAATTCGGAATTTTCAACATGGTAAGAAACCCGTGTAAAACACGTTATCTAACGTTACGGTCTTTCTTCTGTAGAAAAAGGTGGAAAATGCATATCAAGAATAGTGCATTAAAATCCGTAATTTCAACGCTCTTTTAGGTAATTAGGTAATGAATAACTGTTTTAGAGCAACTTTTTTTTGACAATGAAAGATGAAGAAACAGCAACACATGTAATGAGATTTTTTTTCTTAAAATTGAACTTTTTAAAATTACTAATTTTCTTATCAGATTATCTAAGTCAAATGTATTCAATTTCTTACTAAATTATATTTGAGAGAAAATATGCGATGCATTCAAAGGACTAATAGTTTTAAAATACCGATCGATGATTCCGCGTTCTTTTAAATAGCCACCAAGTAAGGACTTTTTTAAAAATGAAAAATAAATCGACGTGTTTCCGACGAAAAAACAGGGTCGGGTTTTGAAAAGCGATTTTTGATACGTTTAAATACGTTTCGGGCGTCTTCCCGTAAAACAGGGTCGGGTTTTGGGAAGTCAAAAATTTTGTCACGTTTAAATACGTTATGGTCGTGGAAAGGATATGGGGGCATATATGTTTTACAAACATCTCTTGATTTTGTTAGATATACGATTGGTAGTCATTCGTCATAAACTTTGGCAGCGTCTTTCAGATATTGGAATATCTGGTAAGTTGTTTATTGTTTAAGGTTATCGTATTCAACCCCATACTCTTGAGTAAGAGTCAATAATCTATATATAAATATGTTTGAGGAAACATGCGGGTTGAATTAAGGTTGTGTTCTTTCGCCGTTTTCATTTTAACTGTATAAAAATGGTATTGATGCATAAAACAAGCTTTTAATGTTGTGTTGTTTTTTTTATGAATAGATGTTATTAAAAGTTTGAATACTGATGTAAGCTGATGATATAGTTCTCACAAAAGAGCCATCAAATGATTTGCAAAATTTAATTGAATGTCTTAAAGGACTGTTGTGGTAAAATGATATAACATTCATTGTTGAAGATAGAAATCAACATTTTTATTCTGTTGTCTATAAATACACGACCAGGGGTGATTGTCTCGAAAAATTGTCGTATCGTGAGGATGCGACAAAAATTACGAAATTGCAACGATGAAACTAGGTTGTCATTGTTTCATTGTCTGGAAGACCATAGTAACGTTCTCGTTTCTCAGACCCAACATACGAGGTCGTATATGCTAAGATGGCTCTGTGTAGTTTATAACTAGCTCGGTTTTCGCCTTGTCACAAACAAGTTTTGCAGCACTGTATACAAACTAAAAATCTGTGCGGAAAATGGCAGATTAAATAAAATGTCGGCTACATTTTACCACAATCATATAAACAGTTCGACACCAAAGCCATTCACTGTAAATAAAATACTTTCACTTCATCAATGGCTGCCAACGGTAGTAGGAGAACAGCGTCTACGACTCTGACAGAGGCTGATCATGGCGGCGTTCTAGCTTTAAAACCAGAGAAACTGGTAATAAAAGTAAAGTATTGAGAAAGAAAAGAATAGGCTCGACATTAAACAAGAGCGCTTAGATGTTGAAAAGAATGTATTGGTATCGTTAACTGACATTCTATGTCATCTATTAGATATCCAACTAGCACAGACGGGAGACGACACTTTTTACATGAACAGGAAAAGTATGATTATTTTTTAATTTAAAGTCAATTGTGTTGAGTGATTTTGAAGGTGTGCTTCGAACCAACTATCACAAATATACTATGGACAGAACCCCCGTATAAAAACGCGGCTACATGGCGCGAAGTTCATTAACGAAAAAACAGCTTTAAAACAAGGTACTATTATAAGGCATTTAACACCATGTTAAAATAATTTGCATCTACATTTCAATTGCCGGATTACTGAATTAATGCGGCCAATATGATTAACTAATCATATGCTCGTAATTTCATTTTTTTTGCTTCGGTCTCTTTTATTTTTAACTTAATAAACTTTAACTTTAAAACAGACTTAAAGACGTTCTTTATTTGACACAACAGCTTCCATGATCATTTGTTATCGCGTAATCAAAGACTTAAAAAATGTACAGTCTATCTATATACATGTTTGTACCAAATATTCAATATTCTTCTTTAAATTACAAATAAATAAATAAATGTTTAGTATAACGTGCGTGCTGCGTGTATTTCTTTTATAAAGAAGTCCACAAGGTGATATTAAATGGAAAAGGTCAACTGAAGCGAAAGGCCGGTATTCCATAATTCCGTGATACGTAATCCGTGTCCGTGTCCGTGTCCGCGTCCCTGTCCGCGATTTTTCACTCACCAATGATATCGTCGCGGACAGGGACACGGACACGGAGGTATGGAATATACCCAACGATATCTTTGGAGAGTGAAAATCGCGGACACGGACGCGGACACGGACACGGACCAGGCATCACGGAATTCTCGAATACCGGCCATAGAGTGCTATATCATCAGTTGCATAATAATAATTTTTTTTGTATCACCTGCAATAGCAGGTAGACACATACGGATCCTATTGCCCGGCTGCGTCGTCGGCTGAGTATGCGTGCGGTAGAACCCCATCTTTAATAAGAAACCTAATGTTGCCTATTAACTTTAAATTACTTGTCCTATTAACTTAATACTTGAAATGTATCATAACTTAATACTTGACTGTATCACATGCATAAACAAAGCCATCTGTGACATTAAGAATGATAACTCTTGTTTTACCATTTTTTTAGTTATTCCCCTTCAAATGACCTTAATATGGAACTTATTGTTCCTTGAAAGTACTCGGCCTAAAATAGTATTAACTAAATAATTGGAATATATCATCATCGTAACCTTATAAAGATAACTATGGGGTCGATATTTTTACCGTAACTTTGCGAGAGTGTAACGATGTTGCGTAAACTACGAACTTTTCGAGACAATGAGAAAAATCACTACGATGGTCTTACGACAGAGATACGAGCGTCTTTAGAGATACGAGACCTTCGAGACAATCACCCCAGAGGAAACTTAATGTCACTCGCTCATTTTTGTCAGGCCGTTATTTCTCATGTGTACATTTAAATTGATGTTTTGTATTGCATAGTTAATGTGTTTAGATGCAACAGTATCCAGTGGAGAATAAAAGGTGTAGGGGTATAGCATCGGATTCCAGATCAGGAAACTGTGTTCGAATTTCAGTTTTTACAATCCGCACTTGACACGAATGTTGGTTTCAACCCAGGAAGCAGTCATCGAGGATAATTAATATAAATTTGAAGAGCTTATTTCATAATAATTGTTTCAGCTTCAACAAGAAAAGTTCGTCAAAACAACAGCAAAAGAAGCGGAAATATGCCGTACGGCACTTGGACCTATTACCCAAAACACTAACGAACTGGTGTCCATACAAGAGCAGGAAAACAAATTCATTGTTTTGAACCAGGGCGAAGCAAAGAAAAACATTATGTTGAAACAAGAAGAAGAAGAGAAAGGCGTCATTTTGAAGCAGGAAGAAGCAAAGAAAGATATCTCAACTGGACATGAAACAATAGTTAAAACAGTTCAGGACCCTGAAGATACATGCAGCAGTCAGCTGAAAAGGGGTGATTTAGAACTCCGTAATACAGACAAGACACTAGAATTTGAGATAAAGCCTTTAGACAAGGTAAGCATAATACTGATTGAAATATAACCATACTTTACTGGAAAATTCAAAGAGTATTGAAGCAAAAAAATTTTGCCGAATCTGCTGTAATGTATTTTCAGCTTTTCAAGCATATCTTTATGTCATTGAATTAAAACTCTTTCATATTATGTCACATTAATGTTATTTTCTTTGTAAGTCAACAATATATTATGATATACACAGTATGTAGACTTAGGTATATTAAAGTAATGATGCGACTGACATTTTCAGTTAGGTCTCTGGTAGCCGTGCCATTGATAAGATATGACGTGTTTGAAACTATGTAGTATCTGTAAAACAATGATAACTAACATCATGATTGTAAAATACAGCTATTCTATATATAATAGTGTAAACATGACTTAAAACCAAAAAGCAATTTTGTCTTGCTTGAGTATTTATCGTCTCCATGTTTTTTTTTTAAATATATGAAACGTCTAAAGGATTTTTAAAATTCTGTTAGATATCAAGTTTAATTTTTTGTTCTCTAGCGTTATGTGGTTTTCAGATATGTTGTTATTATAAGCTTTGGATCTATATTTGACTTTAAATCTCCACCAGTAATAAATTGTTTATTTTTTAAGTTTTCTTTTTCGGCGTCTGTTGTTGTGAGTGATGTTTACTAGTCTTCGCACTTAATGAGAAGTTTAACAAACATGGTTTAAGTGTATGGAAAGTCCCGAAAGCAAATGAGGTTTTAGCAATACAAGTTTTAGTATAATACTGTAAAATACAACAACTCTTTAAAAATTTGTCTCAAATAAAATTCCAATTTATCTATTAATCATGTCTAATCATTTGTTGAAGTTCGAAACAATCCACCAAAGGGACACCATTGTGTGACAAAGATCTTACAATTCTAAAATAACAAAGAGTCATAACGCTAGTAACTACCAAAATAAACCTTTCTTAAAAAGTGGTCGGAAATACCATGTGTGGAAATCATAAGACATTTAACGGAGTGACTGAGAAATAACAAATACTACTGAAATAAACTAAAGGTCATATCTTTGGAAAAAAACAGGTCACAGGACAATTTTCTATTCGGCCGATGGAGGATCAGAGGTATATGTGTAGGGCTTCGAATTTCACATCCTTCGAATCCCACCTGGAACGAAATTCTTCTGCAGTTTTCACAATCCAGACTTGACACGAGTACTGGTTTAAACCCAAGACGCAGTCATCGAGCATGATTTATATCAGTTGAAAGAGTTGCAATCGATGTAAAAAAAATAAACAAATTCAAAAATTTAAAAAAAGTCTGCCAGATCGCCACACATTCTATTACTAAAATTAACAATGGACATTAATACAAATTGCTGCTGGAACTAATCTTTTCTTTACCACCCTGTACATATTCTGCATAATCATCTTGAACGGAGTGTGTGAAAATGTCACTGAAATTAATAAAGGGCCATAACTGGTAAATCTGGTTGCTGGACAATTCCTGTTCTTTGATGCAATCAAAGCAATTTACTACTGAATTAACAAAGAGAAATAGCTCTTGTAAAATGGTTCCATGAAAAATATGCATTTTTATTACTGCCCATGAACAGGCTCAATCAAACCGAGCCTGCAATATTTTCATATTTGTTGTGTTTGTCGGCTTGCCAAGTTCCTTTTTCATCTGTTTGTTTACGATCATCTACACATCCAGCATGATCATCTGAACAAGTCTAAATGAAATAGGTCAGAAAAAAATGAGGGGTTCGTGCAAAAGGAGTATGGAGGACGTATGGACGAACTTAACATGTATTTATATTTCCCACACAACCCCACAATTGCAAATGACCTTCGATGTTTACCAATCCTCCCTGCAACTGGATATAAGGACTCTATCGTTACATTAACCATACGGAATCTAAAAAGTAAGGCCCCTTTGTTGCGATGTGCAGCAATTTTTATTTTATTTTTCCAGTAAATTATCAAGTTTTCTCATATAAATAAAATTTGCATGTACACTGTTTTGAAAGTTTGGAATACTATTTTTCACTACCAAACTACTTTTAAAAAGTAACCTTCTTTTCCAATTTTTCAGATTCGTTTGACAAGAAAACATAAAAATTATTTAAAAAAATGTTTGTTTGATTAAAATATTAATTCTATTTCACTCTTCAACACCGAACACCGAAAAATTAATATTTTCACTCTTTCACTCTTGGTTATACTTTTGTAAAAATATCTGTTTCTGGTGTTCATTTATGAAATAAAATCGATATCTTTCAGAACAAATATATATCTTTTTGTTTCGAAACAAACACATATTAAACAAGAGCTGTCAGAGGAGACAGCATGCTCGACTATTCGAATCATTTGAAACAAATGCAATTTGAAGATTAAAACAATAACAACTATGGCCATACATTCATGTGCAATCAAGAAAAATATTTACAAGTGAATGGTACGGGAGAAATTCTTTTCAAATAACAGAAATAATTCCTAAATGTACCATAAATATTAAACTGAATAGGGGAATAACTATGAAATATTTCTGAATTTGTTAGAAAACTTGTTAGTAATTTTTTATTAGAGACATTTACTTTTAGTCAAATATCAATCACTTCAGTAATGTTACAGAAAAAGAACTGAAATGAAAATATAATGGTAGTTTGAAGTTGATACCTTAAGTATTTGCAAAGTTATCGATGATAATTCTATTTTTAGTAACAGTGACCTTGACCTTTGACCTACAGGCATGGGCATGGTACGTGACACACCGCCCTGTCATGGTGAACATTTGTGCCAAGATATTTTGAAATCCCTCCATTCATAACAAAGTAACAGCCTAGACAAGAAAATTCTATTTTTAGCAACAGTGACCTTGACCATTGACATACAGGCTTGGGCATGTACGTGACACACCGTCTTGATATGGTGAACAATTATACCGAGTTATTTAAAAACCCAATAAGAAATAACAAAGTTACAGAGCGGACACGATTTTGCAAGAAAATTCTATTTTTAGTAACAGTGACCTTGACTTTGGACCTACAGGCATGGGTATTGTACGCGTCACACCGCCTTGTCATGGTGAACATTTGTGCCAAGTTATTTTGAAATCCCTCCATTCATAACGAAGTTAAGGGCCGACTGTATATTTTGCTTAACACAAAATGTAAGCGAAAAAGGGGCATAATTTGAAAAATATTGGAAGAAGGGTTATGGGTCTTGTTGGTTATGATGTAGATTTTGATGGTGAAAATATATTTCAAGTTTCAAGGCAATATCTCAATTAGTTTTAAATTTAGAGGCAAAATGCATATTTTGCTTGACACAAAATATAAGAAAAAAGGGGCATAACTTGAAATATATTGACAGCAGAGTTATGGGTCTTGTTGGTAATGATGTAGAATTTGATGGTGAATATATATTCCAAGTTTCAAGTTGATATCTCAAGTAGTTTATAAGTTATGGACCAAAGTGCATATTTTCCTTAACGCAAAATTTAAGTGAAAAAGGGGCATAACTTGAAAAATATTGGAAGCAGAGTTATGGGTCTTGTTGGTAATGATGTAGAATTTGATGGTGAATATATATTCCAAGTTTCGAGTTGATATCATAAGTAGTTTTCAAGTAATGGACCAAAGTGCATTTTTTGTTTAACGGACGCCGACGCCGACGCCGACGCCGACACCGGGGCGAGTAGGATAGCTCCCCTATTCTTCGAATAGTCGAGCTAAAAATGGCATCCGGCATTTGCTTAGCGCTATAAGTCGATTCGTAACTATCAGCCAGTTTCCACCAAATTAGTGTCTCAAAATATATATTTTTGTTACGTTAACATATTATAAATAAGATTTTCGTTTGGTTTTTTTTCTGGTAAGGTCTACTACTATTTGCAAAAAGTGTCCGAAAATGACGAAAAATATCCATATACCCAATTTAACTCATCTTTGTAAAAGATTATCATAAACTTTTTCAATCAGGGTCGAATGCAAGAAGAGGGCTGTCTTCGGGAAGTTGATGTTTTCCAACTTTCAGAATCCCCATGAAAATTAACTATTGCTTCTCCAAAAAGGAGTTCTTGCAACCCTACTGAATCCATCAGGATAATACATTCCACAGACTAATTGAATTGTTTTCTTCTTTTAGATGGCGTTAAAACCTAGTCATAAGGATGAATTAGAAAACAAGAAATACAGAAATTGGATCAAAGCTGGCCTTTCTCTGAAATACCTCAAGGATGGCATCTGTGTCTTTGCAGATGAGTGTGCTAAGTTGGAGCTTAATCGAATCTTGCAGAAACTGGGATTGTCTAGCGGATCGTCGTGCAATCAGTGCAATCTGACTACACTGAGGCCGGCACATGCAACAAAGGCTAATCATTGTCCTATTGGTCAACGTCACTGCAGTTGTCTCCAAAACAATACAACTAGCTGCCCAAACAACATATGTGGAAGAATCTATGACGAAATCGTTGACTCTCATTGGACAAGAAGTCCGAACTGGAAAAACACAGACATAACAAAATGGACGACTGACCCATGGGAAATAGCCAAATGCTTCATAAATGCTCAGGGATATGAAGGGACGAGGTCTGCATCCGATACAGATGTAGCCGGGCTGTTGCATTTGTTTATCAACAGTACAGGATTTCAAGGACACATGTTTTGTGCGATTAATATTTTCGAAAAGGTAAATGTCTAATAATGAAAAAATATTTTCTGAACTTATTTCATTAACATATATTCAGATTTGAATGGTTAGTTGCCACGATTTTATTTTAATTATTTGATTAGTTGACTTTTTATAACATATATGTTTCTTTTTCTTAAGTACAACCGTTTTACCGACATCTAATCAATGTCAACAACTACGCCGATTTTTTAAAATTTAAGTTTCTCAGCGTGGATTCAGGATATACACATCAAACTTGAAGCATATTTAGATTCTTCTTTTTATGAATTAATAATCAAATTCCCTACAGGTGTCTGTAAAAACTCAGACATTTTATCAAGTTAAGCGTAAAAGAGTCACAAACCGTCGGTAGCGAGTATATTCTCCGTTAATAAATGTCTCCTTATTTTAATAAGGATTCTCAAGTAAGTTTGAACAAATCTATGCAATTCTGCAGTAAATGCTTAGCTATTACACAAAAGATTTTTAGCAGTTTTGACCGATCTCACATAACTCAGTATAATCTCTTTATAAAACTGCAGTCGATTTTGTGACTTGTTTTTCCCATATTATAAACTTTCAGGGCAATTTACTAAAAAGAATTAAACTTGATGCACATTGATATGTTTCTAATTTAAAGAATGTACTCCGTTTTTATGCGAAGTTATGATCGTTGTATTTAGAAAATTGTTTAAGTGTAGATATAATTCATTTTGAAACGTTTCTCGTTTGTTCTATAATATGTTTTATATAATTTTACACTTACATTGTTTTTTTTTCTACATTCATACAGGTTAAATCCTGGAGAAGCTCTCTGTTTCACTCGCCGACAATGGAACTGGAAGATCAGCAGTTAACAGATGGAATTGATGACATCATTGCGATTCTCAATGATGGAAAGGAACTGAAAGACAATAAATGCTCAAAACAGGCAATTCATAAACTGAGTAAAGTAAGTTTGTTTAAACATTTTATTGCTAATGTTTATAGCAAATTGGTTTGGGCCAAAAGTGCTTAACACGATATACAATTGGACCTCACCATATACAGATATGACAATTTTAACATGGCAGTGTATTCCAACAGAATATAAAGTGACATTACTAAACAAACGTTTTATGGTTGCTTTTACAGTATGTTATGAAATATCAAGAGTAAGGTAAGTAAAACCAGTTGCGGGTAATATGACTAGACCCTGACCCAGACCCCGGAAACTAACGATTGCATACGGAAATCTTCGATTATTTCTATCAATCGTCTAAAACAAAACGAGTTTTAAGGGTATCCTCCGACTACCTTTATCATAATATGAACTAAGCCACTGCCTCTTATCGAGCTCTAGCTTTAAAAATCTCGGATAATGATTTATAATGTCATGTATTTGGCTATAATATTAAAAAATAAATTGTGTCTAACATTTGTTAGCCTACTCATGCATGATATACACTGGTCAAAAGTTCTAAGTGCACACTTAATAAATATTGATTTTCCGAACTATTTGATAGAATCTTTCAAAATATTATAAATTATAATGAAAGAGTATCAACCCACACAAACAAACTGGAATCTGCTTAGCGCAATTAAAAAATAAGAAAATGTTCAGTTCACTGGTACACAGGTTGCAATTCTCATGTAAATAATCATTGCATCCGCTATAAGTTGTGATCATTTTTTCATTTTTTTTATCATCAAAATTTGATGTCTCAAGGAAATGTTGTGGTTTGTCATTTCATTGCACTTAATTAACTTTCTGTAGCTTCTTAATGGTCTGATGGGGACGATGAGCAAACACGCTCTTCTCTATTTTCTCCATAACGTGATGACGTAAAATTCTATTTTCCTCACATTGATTTTCGCCAAAAGTTTTTTGAGTGGTCTAGCGATTTGGGACGATGCAATTCTCTTTGATAGATGTGTATCAACCTTTTCAGAAGAAAAAGTATTTATTTCGATTAAATAGACTGGCAATTCGGACATTTTTTTCTGAATAAACATGATTTTCGATTAGTTCGGTTTTGAAGTTTAGTTGATTTCTTTTAATTTAAGTTTTAGAGTTTTGATAACTGGGCACTTATCAAACGAATGCAATTCTCATATTTTCGTTTTTACGTTATTTTGAGTAAATATTTAATGACGTAAGAGAGTTACGTCAACGTTCAACGTAAGCAACGTTATCAATCTAGAAAATAATTTCATTTGATTTTTTTCTTATTATGATAAAATATGCTAAAAGGAGGAATTTATTTTTTATTTACGAATAACATCAGGATGTTTTATAAAAAAATAAAAGTAGTGCCAGTTAAGAGCATTTTAGCGGCACTTCCATGGCTAACAGTCGTCAAACGTTCCATAGTTATCAAACTTTGGCGTGTGTTTTTAGACTGTCCGGTGTCGATAAAGATGTGGAAAACAAAATCGGTTTTTAAAAGTTTAATTTCGATTGCCGCACGGGGATAAGGCATAAATAGCGTATGCCGACGTAGATGACGTACTACGTAAAACAAATGCACAGTTTTCAAATAATTTTTATTGTTTTATCATATTTAACATAACGTAACGTTACATGACGAGTGTAATTAATAATATGTGATTTTTGGAAAGGATTTAAGTCTGCATCAACTTTCTCTGAATTCAGTTGCATAAATGGCAATCTGACTTTTACTAAACATTTGGGGTTTTTAATGTGTAGAACACAAAGGCTTCTTGCTTAAATTTTACAACCCAAATGTTTTCCATTACCTCAATTAGCGCAATATTGAATATTGAAAAATTCATCATTAATACATGTAATTTCTAATAATTATGTCACACTGTGCATGAAAATTAATATATCATTGACTGAAAAATATATTTTATTTTTTAGAATGTTACCTTGATTACACCTGAATTTGTAACTTGCAATTGCACAAAATTGTGCCATGCTATTCAAAAATGTATGTGTTTGCATAAAGTTATAATCTAGACCTAAAAGTACGGTTTTTATATACATCACATTAACACCACCACTGAGACTTAAATATGTAGTGTGATACATCATCTAGATTTTGGGGCATATTTGTGCAGTCATTTGAAAATATCTGCAAGATTTAAGCCTGCATAAACTTTATTTGAAAATATCTGCAGGAATGACAATATGCCAAAGGAATTTTCAGTTATTAACAACAGTGATCTGGAAGCTATAGATGCTGTGTGAAAAATATTGTGACAAAATTTGAGCCAAGTTACTTGAATGTGCATGATAGAGGTACTCATTTAAGTTGAAAAATAGTTCAGCTATTGGGCCAAAATAGACGTCAATAATCTCAATCAATGAAACATAAACATGTACAATATCATTTATTCTGATTATCCCTATGTAACACTCCTTTACAGGTCGTAGTAACTGATTTGAAACAAAATGCTTCTTTTATATATATTTTCATTACCAAATGAATTGCGGTTGCCAATCAAATCATGCTTTAAAAATGTTGTTGGTCCATATCTAAAATTGAGCTTGTCATCCTGAAACTCAAGAACAAATAAAAACATCATCTGACTGTCAATTTTGCTTTAAAAACTGGACTGTCATCAAAAAGTAAATTATTTTGTTATAGTCATAATCTGTTCCCTACACCTACCCAAGGTGTTGTTTCAATCAATTTTTTTAAGGTGTCACAATTGGCAAAACTTGCAGTTACAGTCAGAGGTGTTAATGCAATCAAAGATGTCATATTTAGTAAATAAATAAATTTATTTCTAAACCAATTTCCATGTTGGACAGTGCAAAATACACAGCTTATGTTGCAGCTGCATCAATATTAGATTCTGTGCAAGTGCAGACCAAGTGACTTGTGAAGACTAAGGTCATTGATCAAAAGAGCATATTAACACATAAATGATGTTAATTGTAGTTCTGATAGATGATTTTACAACTTATTTTGTTCATATAAAACATTTTTACATTTATCTACGTTAATGTTTTTTTGTTTCATTTGAAATTCACAGTAGCGCTATTAGTGCAGTGTGGCGGCCGTAAAAAGTCTCCCCGTACATATAGTCAGATCTGTTATCAGTAAAATAACCCGTTACCGATGTCATCAGTGATTGTTACGTATATCAGGGATATCCGATCAACCTTTTTGGGATTGTCCCGGTTAGCTCAATCGGTTGCGTTGCAGGAATTGCAGGGCTAGGCGCTGTCGCCGTGACGGTGCGGGTTCGCTCCCAGCTAGAGGCACTATCATTTTAAATTGCTATCCCAAAAAAGAAATAATTATAATGTTTTTTCTTTTGTTGCAACATTTTGTCAATTGTTTTCCCACCTGTTTAGTCATGAGAGTCTTGAAAAAAATCCGAAAAAAGTACATATTGCTTTGTACAAAATGTCCAATAAATGAATCAACTTGTTGAGAAATATTTTTTAAAACATCATAAACTGACTTAGAAGATATTAACACAATAATAATAAAATCGTTATAAATAAAACAAAAATGTGACCTTTTTTTGTGGCCTATTAGAGCATTTTCAAAATCAAGTGTGGCCCATTTGACTTGTTTTTGGCCTATTGACTGTAATCCACATACCAAATCCATAGAATTTGCTCGTAAATTTGGTGTGATAAATCTGATAACGATCCCAATCTATCAACCAAAACAATTAACATAAACATTATGTTTATGCAGAGAAGATACAGTGTATACCCTCATTTTTTTTTTTGGGGGGGGGGGGGGGGTGGGGGGGTGGGGGGCGGCCAGAGTCTTCAAAGTTTTTAGAAAACAGGGTGAGTCTTCAAAGCCCCTGTGGTGTATATTTGCTCTTGTGCCATGTGTTTTATACAAAATATATGCTATTTATCATACGGGGATAGCCGCGTTCGGGCTTTTGCCGCCTATAGACAATGTGTACATGTTTAAAAAACAAAATCAAACAAAATCTGTAAAAAATTCAATAGATTTCTGATGTCTTACTCGATAGTCCATCAAGATTTTTTCGATGTCTATTCGTGGCGCCTGTAGGCCGCCATTGTTGTTGTTGTTGTTTTACCAGACTAACTTCTCATTCTCTCAATTTCACCGTCTGATTTAAAACAGAAAACAACTATCCCGTCACTAACATTGATTACATTATGAAAGCGGTATCCGCACTATCGCGGTAGTCTGTTGGAAGATAGAACCAAGCGCTGTGTTGGCAATAAAAAAAATAATTTGTACTTAATAGAGAATTCTCAAAACCGTTACTCACAGTCATTTTCATGTGTTATTAAATATTTATTTTTTAATTAAATGAAATGTAAATATCCTGTTTTTCAACAAAATATAAATCAAATGATTACTTATTTACAATTGAATGTTATTAGGGACATTTAAGCCTAAAATGTAGCACATGTTGTTTTTTTTTCATTTTTCAATTTTCAGTATTAAATAGATAACAAGAAAAAGCCTGTTTTCAAAAGTTTGAATTTCAAGTTTTGTGTAAATCATTAAGGAAACTCTTTACTGTCAAAAGATTATTAAAGGACTGCATATGTTTAAACATTCCCAAACATCACATGCTTTGCTAAATGAACACAGTGACAGTCTGAACCCAAAACTTCAGTTAGGTTCAAATATTAAGCATTCAAAAACAGAGAAAAACACAGATAACAATAGTTCATTTGACCGCATAACTGACCATTTATATCCAAAGATTGTTAATAAAATCTATCATCATTGTACAGGAAGCAGTAAATGTGGAAATGTTTCTACAACAAGTCAACAAAAAATGTAATGAAACTGACCATAATTACACAAGAACTATTCCAGCAAATGCGAACCACACACACACACAAATTCTAATGAAAAAAAAATGTGATCAACTAAATTAAATACAAACACTCTAGAATGTGTTAATATATTCCAATCTGCAACAAAATATACTTTAACTATTAAGTAAACATAGAGATACACGCTTACAAACACAACATAATCAGGTAAACAAATCTCAAACAAAATAACAAAACAAATTGTAGCTAATCAGGTAATGTTTTTAAAACCTGGATAAATTTACAGCAGTTTCAGCAATGTTGATATAGCTGGCACTCTTTACAAATCTTTGCATGTCCCTGGAGATGGCAGTTTTTTTTCAACTGCATTGGTTTTGCACTGACCATGTTTTAATTTCCAAAATCTACAATGTGAAAACCTAGGTACAGTGGCAATATGTCTCAATTTCGATATGCCCCAGACAAGAGCCTAGATTGGCAGACATCAGACCTAGATGGGCGAAAGTTTCCGCCCAGAATGTCGGACAATACTGCCGCGTGTTATGACAATACAACACACATTATTAAAAAACAGACTGTACATCTTTCAGAAAAATGACCTAATGTTCACAAAAAAAACATCATAAACTACAGTTTGTACATGCTAAATTTAGCATGAGTACAATGAAGTTTTCCTTTTGCTCCTTCTTATAGACTTTGCAACAGCGTTTGTTGAAGATTTAGAGTTATATCTACAAAATGACATAGATTCAGGATAACAAATTGATGATATTGTTCTTATATTGTTGTTATTTGCAGATGACATGGCAATTGTTGGCAAATCACCTGATGACATTCAAAACCATTTAAATAGACTTTTAGCATAATGTAATAATTAGGGCTTATCAGTTAATACAATTAAAACTAAAATCTTGGTCTTTCGTAAAAAATGTGGGCTTTTGCCAACGGAAAAAGTGGACCTATAATGGCCAAAATTTCGATGTTGTGAATGATTTTAATTACTTGGGAACTTTATTCATTTATACTGGTTACTATGCTTAAAACCAAGAACATTTAGTTGGTAAAGCTCTTAAAGCTCTGAATGTATTATTATATAAATGTAAAGATTATGATCTGAAACCAAAACCTCTTTGTCAACGTTTTGATGCTTTTGTTGCTCCCATCCTATATTATGCTTGCGAAGTTTGGGGATACACCAAGTCGAAGAAATTGAAAGAATACATTTGAAATTTTGTAAACGATTTTGTAAAATGTTAGAAAAAATACATACACAGCCTTCGTTTATGGGGAGCTGGGTAGATATCCTCTTTATGTGCATAGATTTGTTAGAATTATAAAATTTTGGTTAAAAGTTGTTGATACGGATAATACGCACAGTGTACAAACAGGCACTAGTTGACTGTTTAAATGGAAAAAAAATTACTGGGTATCAAATGGTAAAATCTTTTGAGTGACTATAGCTTTGCATACGTATTTGAAAATGCAAATGTACCAAATGTTAAGTCATTTTTGTGTGAATTCAAAACTAGAATTATTGATTGTTTCAGGCAAGAGTGGTATAGAACACTTGATAGTCCAGTCTTATTTTTATAAAACGAGTTTAAAACTTAATTTGTTTTACGAGCATTATTTAGATATATTACCAAATAGCTTACGCCTGTATTTATGCAGACTTAGACTGTTTGCACATCCATTAAGAATTCAAACAGGTAGGTTTAACCATAATCGTATTCAAAGAGAAGAACGATATTGTTAATCTTGTGATACGAGAGATATAGAAGACGAATTTCATTTTGTGTGTATCTGTCCATGTTTTAATTTTATTTATTTTTTTTTATGGAGATTTAATTTATAAACTTAAGAAGATAAAAGGCGATGTTAATTTCTCCCGGTTATTCGTAAAAACCATCTGTAAATTTAAAAAGAAAGGTTACCAACATGATATTTTACAGCGCTCTGCAGGCCTGGTGATTAACCCATCTACAGTTGATCATTATGCTTACCTCTTTGGTTGCACGACGGTGGCAGGGGTTTAAGAGTTTATGAAAGTTTATGGGGAAATCTTTTCTAAAAAGAACCTAGAAGCTCGATTTGTTTCTTTTATCCCTGTCATCGTTTTCTTGCTGATTTTACTCCAGGTGCTCTGGTCTCTGTAAGATCATTGAGTACCCGCCCTTTGGCTTTGCAATGCTATTAAATTCTTATGTTTATATGTTTGTATGCTTTTGCATGCAACATTGTTGAGCTGATGGGTGGGTTGGAGTTATTTCACCAAGACAATTTGTACTTGTTTTGTGATACGAGAACCTGTTGGGGCAAGTGTGAGGTTGGTGCACCCTAGAACCTGGTTTAAACCCCCAGTGGCAATTTGTTTTGCCACTGACCGTTCCAAGGCGGTAACTCCTCCGGTTCTCACTTCCGTTATTTGTTTGTGGCGTCCAGTTTGAAACTGATTTTTGTAATAACATGCTCTCTTTTCCTCTCTACTTTTTGGCTGTGTGGGGAGGCTGTGTATGCTGGATGTGGCCATTCCTGATATGCATATTTTATTTTTTTATTAGAAGAAAATATATAAAAAGATATTATTATACCCCTCCGTCCGTTATAAAATTCATTGAATTGTTAAATACAAATAATAAACAAGAACTCATAAAATTATCTTTATTTGTCAAAGAAGCATTGGGTTTAAGACGAACAATTTTGAATATCGAATTGTAAGAATGTTTGTTCATTCTCACCTAATTTGAAAAAGTCCATTTAAATGTATATGATTAACCTGTGTTTAATCCATTTCTTGTATTTCTGTGTTTACATCATGTTTAGTTTAGTTTTAGTTTAAACATATTTTATTGCAATAAATAGCATACAATATACATGCAGTTCTATATAAAGAAATAATCTATTTACGCAAATGGGTCAGGCCACGATTTATACCAACATCAGCAGACGGCCTTTCCCATCTCGTTACATTAAAATTATGCTATACCAGGCGAGAAGTAATTATTTAAGAGAAAAACGATTACTGCAAATTATTTGACAATGAGGTGGTAACTATACACTTTCTTATAATTTAACATTTATAATGATAATTTGACACAAAACAACAACAACAAAAACAACACATATACCGTCATACCTACACCGCAGCGCACTGACCTTTGCCTGCTGTCAGGTTTAAAAAAATTTAACTATTAAATAAAACGCTTTGTTTTTTTGATATATTTTTGAACTTCTAAGAAAATCAGTTCATTCTCCTCGTCTGTTAAACGTTCATTTCCAAATAAAAGTTTTTGTGCACTTAAGGGGTGAAAAACTCTAGTAGCAAGAAATAAATCGCGTCTTTGTGTTTGATATCGTTTACATACAAAAAGAAAATGTTCGGCGTTTTCAACTTCAAACCCACAATCACACTTGGGAGAATCACGTAAATGGTTGTAATAAAGATCTGCATTTAAATTGCTACATCTATTTCGTATTCTTGCATGATATACTGATTGTGTTCGCTCGCCAATTTTGAAAAAGTTTGTTACCTGACTAGTTTCGAAAAGTTTATTTATGTTGTTTTTAAATATTGAAAGTGTTTCAGAATTTCGAATATTTGGGTCAAGTTCGTTCCATATTTTAATTGAAGATGGTATAACAGATTTAGAATAAATTTCGGTACGTTTCGCAATTGTTACACAATCCTGGCTGTTCCGTAGGTTGTAGCGATTTGTATCATTTATGTTAGGTGGAAATAACTCTTCAAGATAGTTCGGCAAGTATCCATTTATATTTTTATATACGAGAGTAAGTTTTTGAATCTTCCTTCTATTAGATAATGACACCCAGCCTATTTCTTTTATCAATTTGTCAATAGATACCGAACGTGTAAGACCAGTTACAATTCTAGCAGCTTCGTATTGGATGTTTTCTAAACTGTCTTTTTCATAGTCCGTGCAATTATCCCAAACAATTGATGCATATTCTAAAATTGGTCGTAAATGGGATATATAAATTTGATTTAAAGTGTGCCTTTTGAGTTAAACTTAAGTTTTTTCATCGACCCTAATACTTTTGAGGCAGAATAAGTAATATTCGATATATGTTCATGCCATTTACCATCATGACTAATTGTAATTCCTAGATGTTTATGATGATTAACAAAACTTAACTGAACGTTGTTAAATATTAAATTGGGTTTAGGTTTATCAACTAGTGACATAATCAGGACCTCGGTTTTTAGTGGGTTAAACTGAACCAACCACTGTTTGGACCATTTTGAAATAGTTTCTAGGTCCTCATTTAGGGTTGTTTCGATAAATTTAGTGTCACAAGATGACACTGCGAGTGAACTATCGTCAGCAAAATGTCTAGTAGTACTCAAGAGAGAATCGGCTATATCATTTACATATACTAAAAATAGAAGAGGCCCTAAAACAGATCCCTGTGGAACTCCAGCACTTATTATTTTCGAATCAGAAAAAGACCCATTTACAAAAACTTTTTGAGTCCTATTAAGTAGGTAATGTGTAATCCATTTATTTAAATTTCCGCATATGCCATTTTGTTTAAGTTTTAATAGTAGACCCTTATGCCAAACTCTGTCGAAAGCCTTAGAAATGTCACAGTACACCATGCAAGTAGATTTTTTATCATCAAAAGCCTAGCATATCTGGTTATATATATCAATAAGTTGATAGACAGTAGAGTGACCTGGTAAGAAACCTGACTGATTCTTGTAAATAAGGTTATTATCATGTAAATAGTTATATACGTGCTTAAAAACAATACGCTCTAGAACTTTACCAACACAACTTATAAGCGAAATCGGTCTGTAGTTAGACGGTATATCTTTTTCTCCTTTTTTAAAAAAGGGCATAACATTCGATTTTTCCAGATGCTTGGAAACTAACATTTCGATAAAGACATCTGAAATATAATAAACAGTGGCCGAGAAATTGTGTAGGATGTTTCCTTAAGAATCTTATGACTTATTTCATCTGGACCATTGGCTTTATTTGTTATCAAGGAATTAAGAACATCGATTATTTCATCCTGAGTAATATTTATTTGTTCTAATTTTGATTCTGTTTTCGCAGAAAAATGCGGAAGATCGACGTCTTGGTCATTGACTGTTGAGATTGAGACAAAGAAATCATTAAGTGTGTTTGCTATTTCAGAGTCCGAAAACGAATAAGAGTTGTCATTATTTTTTAACGGCGGAATACTATTATAGCTTTTTGAATTCTCTTTAACAAGCAAATTTATTGTTTTCCAGTATGCACGCTGGTTAGTATGAGTGTCATTTAGAGTACACTCAAGATTGTTTGAAAATTGTTCTCTCGCGTATTATTTCATGTTACTTACTTTATTACGAAGTTGTTTGTATTTAATACAGTGAGTTAAATTATTAGATTTTAAAGCGATTTGTTTGTATCGATCTCGCTTACGCGATGTTCGTCTTAGCTCGGATTTGTACAAAGGTTTGTCATTTGGCCGAATTGTAACGAATTTATTAGGGATACACTGTTCAGCAAGTTCCATTATTGTTTTGGTAAAATGTTCGCATGCAGATTCTACAGACATTGTGTTTAGGATAGACCAATCAAAAAGCTGTATTTGATCATTAAGTTTAGCAAAATCAGCCCGCTTGTAATTCCAGACTCTACGTTTGTATGGTGTACTGGACGGTAAATTAACGTCAACGTAAACGAAAGTTGCAAAATGATCGCTTATATCAATATCGGTTTCATGTATGCCCGCTTGGTGACATTTTATATCACGTTTCAAGGCAATAGGATCTATTAATGTTCTGGAGTGTGCGCTAATTCGTGTTGGTTCTTAAATTACATTTATCATATTGTTCAGTAGTAAAATATTACCAAACTTGGTATTGACTCGCGCTAGTTGGTCTTCATTCACGTCACCAAGTAAGATAATATTGTTAACCAATTCTGAGGCTCGCTCGATGCAAATATTTAACATATCCCATAGTTCTACGGCTGTATTTGGCGGACGATATAATGTACATATAAGAAATGATTGACTTCTGTCATTAACTTTAACCCTCATTGATTCAGGTAAAATGGTTTCGAGTTCAAAAATTCTATTCGGTCTCAGATCAGAAGGAAGATACATTAAAATTCCACCAGAGTGAGAAGTATTATCTTTTCGGTAAATAACATCGAAACCGTCCAGCATCAAGTGGTCTTCAGTAATAATATGTGTTAAGTGTGTTTCTGTAAAACACAATATATCAAAGTCTAAAAAATTATCTCTTATAAAGTCAAGTTTGTTTCTTATACTGCGAATATTTTGGTGTAAAATGGACATACAGCGTACTTGGTTTTGTTCGGGCCCCGGGTTTTGTTCTACATCTCCACATAGGAGTAACAATTTAAGTAGTATGAAGTAGAAATGAATATTGTAATGCATACCTACGTTTTGATATGACGATATTTTATGTTCTGCAGAGACAATGCATTCATTGCATGTACCAAAATATTAAAAAAATACAAATAACAATGCAACAAAAGCAAATTGAATATTGAACACCAAGTGAGTTACATAGCACAAACTCCTAATACCGGATACAAATCTTTTACATAGTATACCGATAGGTAACAAAAATGCAGCAGTTTAATTGATTTTCGCATCAATTGCCCGTTATCCTGACTTCGAATATAGAAGATACCCATGGTCGCTCTCCAGGACATTATATCATTACCCATTAGGTAAAATGAAATATGTAATGCATACGGCGAGCGACCACTCTAATTTAAAGGACAGCGGACAGACGGTGTAGGCGTGACGGTACAGTGAAACATTACAAGTAATGAACAGAAGGAATAGACATACAATTATGACGAAAATGAAAGAAAACAAGTTTGCGAAGAAAAAAAAAGAATAAATAAAAGATTAGAAATAAATCGGTTCCACATAACCGTGAGCACGTGACGATAATACTTTAGAATGGTATGAACTGTTTCAAAAGAAAAAAAAACATTTTATACTGTGATAAAGTGATAGTACAGCTATCATGTTATTCTGTACAAAAACTAATGATGTTTACTATCTTTTGTACAATTATATATAAAAATCTTTTTTCCATGAAAATATGAAGGATAATATTGATATAAGAGCGCAATTGTTGTGTAAGGGAAACAAATCTAGACTAGAGTTTGCAAATTAACTTTGGTTTGTCTCCCCTTCACAGACAATTGTAACACCTGAACGGCCACATACTATCAGTGTGGATTATGTGCGTTTAAGACTTACTATGTGTTTATTTTTAAAAACTACCGTATACAAATAAGAAATTTGATTAACGTGATAATGTCTCAACAACTTGAAAAAAACACACATTGGATTATGGATTATGGAAGGTTACATATTGGAATTACAATATTTTAGATAAACTATTAATTATGGAGTACATAACTACCGAGAAACGTGGATGTTTTCTCTAAAGATCCAAGGTAATCTTTCTATTATAATGTTAATACAATATAATTTCAAACGAGAGAGATTAGATGCAAATAAAAACATAGTGGAGTTACATAATATTGATGGATTATAAATCGTGGAGTACATATCGAGAAAAAACGCGCTCGATGTTCCGAGTAACCTTAGGTAATCTTTCTATTGTGTTGCAAATAAAGGAAGTTTTTATAGTTAGTGAGTTACAAAAGAAAAAATGCGAATCGTAATACACTGATACACTGTTGTAAGGTGTAAGTAGGTCAGAGCTGTCAAATCTGTCAGTAAATGTAAACAATGTTTAGTTCATCACATTGCCTTCCCGAATATTTTGTATTGTCTCAAGATCTCTGATCAAGATCTTACGGGAGGAGCCTTCCTCATCACCGCCACAACTAACATACACTTTACAACCGGCTACCCAAGTCTTTTGAGCTAACTTTTCTCGCACAAGCTGTCTAGCCTCGAATGAAAGACGCTCACGAAAATTAGTCAGATTTTCCTGCACGAGTTGTTTCCTCAGAGAATACACACGATCTCGTTTACATCATGTGTACATATATTGCTTGTGTGGTTAAGAAGACGATGTACATTGTACAAGTCTAAATAAAATTTCTGTTCTGTTCTATTCTGTTTTAATCACAGTTTTGTTACCAATTAAAAAAGACAGTGACATTTCATTTAAAATAGCAAAGTTTACATGCGGACCACTGTTCGTTGTTCTAAATGCTCGTGAAATAGGTGTGAAAATTAAGCCTGAATTGGTTCTATAAATTTTCAAGTATCATCGAGCATCATAGTGCATACTTTTTGGTAGCGTTTGGAAAAAAACAACAAAAAATATTGGTTTGATGGGCCATAATACCTTGTTTTGATTTCATACCCGATACAGTCTCTATGGGTCATGTCGTCTGCTGTCCTAGACCTAAACATCGGAAAATCCTGGGCTGCATCGCGTGGGCTGTATTGTTGATTAGTCATAACATGCATAATACAATAATTCCTTACAATGCAACACGTTAGCTTTCCCCATTATAGGTAGCACCTGTAGTTATATTACTCTCAAAAACAGTATATTCGACTGCCATGAGCTCACATGTCTGAATGACGAACATGATCAATCACTAAAAACTCTTATACAAAACTGCATTGTGGCGCCGGTCTACGCTAAGCTCAGTGTGTCTCACACTTTGACTTGTGAGTGACCGAAAATTGCGAGGTCCATTTCACAATTCAACTTCACTTAAAAGTTGGTTATCACCAGCCTTACATCTTTTGTCCAAGAAACACTCCATGAATCTGATTTTTCCGTCACTGGGCCATATGCTGCATTGAACTTAAAGGCCTAATAATCAACAGACAAGCTACCATTCTGTAGTTTTATCTTGATTTCCTGAGTCTAAAAATGGACAATTGCTAGTATTGCTATTGGTTACAACGAACGATAACCTACACTCTAAACTAAAGATTTATTTTTTTGCTTTCCAAAATGCTAGTCCGATAATTATGCTAACGAATAATAAGTTTTAACTTTTAAAGATATTTTGCAATTAGCGATTTATAAAAATTAGGCAAATAAACAAAATTTGTCAAAACAATACTTTGCCAAAAGTTTTTACCGGTCAGGTTTTTCCCGTGTTTACATTGCCTTATGCTATGCACAGCCGGTAACCAGCGTAAAATTAGAGAATATCGAATAAAAACTCTCAGTGAACATGGTGAATGGGCATTATTGCGACCTTAATACGAGCTTAACGCTCGGGTCGCTTCGCGACCCGAGCTAGAGCTCGATATTAAATATAAAAAATAAAATTAATTTAAAGCACTACACAACAATAATTACTCAACGCTACAGGTAAATATATCATGTCTTCAACAGTCGTTTAATACTTAGAATGGGAAACTAGATCTGTAACAAATATGTGATAAATAACTAGTTCACGCTTGCTTTAAACAATCTTGCAAATCAAACGAAAACCAGCCATTTATTAAGGTTTTAGAACTGTAATATTTCCGCCAAACGTCGATTTATGCCGTCACCTATTCGTGTTTTCCGTACGCCGATTCGTACGTTTCCGGTTGATACTATATTTCGTAAATGGAGTGTACTCGTTTGGTGTTTCCAGCGATTATGACGTCATTAGTAACTAAATCAAATAATAAAAATGCGGATATATAATTGATATGATGTAAATAAATATTTTAATAACAAATACTCAAAATAAGACTGTGGACGAACAACACTCAGCAATGAATAGAGGTTATATGAAATTGACATGCTTTTGATCAATCCTCCATGGCGCAATGGTAACGATCAGGACTTCATTTTGACGGACCCGGTTCAATCCTCGGGAGAGGAACTTTTTTCCCTTCTTCTTCTTTTTTTAAAAATTATTGTCAGGTAATTTTGGGGGAAATGGTAAAATCAATAGTTTTAAAATTCGGAAATATTTGTTTTTAGTCCTCATCTTCATTAAGCAGCCATGACATCTGAAATACTGTAATGATATTATTACAAAATACTGACTCTTTTATAATACAACAACAGAATCACGATATGAAACTAAAAATATTGTGGAATCTGTACTTTTATTAAGGAAAATGTTGCTATTTAATTGTTTGTATATTTGAACAGTAATTTTTGTGAAACTTGTCTTATAACAGTAATTTTATGTGTTTGCACGACATGCTGAACAACATTTCATTTTTCATGTTAAACTTATTACTTTTCGCATTCTGGATATATGAATTAATCTCCTCTCCCAAGAACACATATAGATGGAAATAAGTTTCAACGTACCCGCCTGTTGCCCATACCGCATTGCCTACAAGTAAAATGATACACTTTTTGCAATTATCAAAATCCTTAGGTGAACTCTATTTAAAAGCAATGCAATTTTGTATTCTTAAGTTAGCTCATAATGACTGTGCTGCCAATATTTGCCTCTTTCACTCAAGACTACTGCCTGTGAGGTACGCACACCAGTACAGTACATCCTGGTATCTAAGAGGCAGTTTTGTTTTCAAATGACAACAATATTATTCAAATGGTAAGTAATTTAATAATGCAGGCGACCATAATGACCTTTTGATCAAAGAGTTTTGGTTTTTTAAAATGATCGTGGGATATTTATCATAAAGAAAAAAGAAATATATGATTAGGGAAAATAAAGGTATCATTATGTAAGGAGTATCATCTTACATTTCTTATTTCTATTTCTTGCCAATATCTAATAAATATGACTGTAGGCGGGTATGTATTTTAATTAAGTCGATAAAGCTTAACTGGGTCACAGAAATATGTCATAGCTCGTGATTTTTACCGATCGTCGAAATTTCGTCGTCGTAGAAAAGAATGTATGCCGGGATACAAAATTTTTTTCACTTTATTTTTATTTGCTTCATATTTGGATGAGAACATAAATTATTAACTTGTCTTCAATATTTCTAGACTGCAGATACCGAGGCAAATACTAAGGTTGGCTATGACCTAAAATCAATGCTATTTTAAAACAGTATAAACAGACTAATAGAAAGTTATTACTATGCACTTCGAAAAAAAAACAAGTAAATGTCTGTATCAGGAATGGCCATATCCAGAAAACACAGCCTCTCCACACAGCCAAAAGAAGAGAGGAAAAGAAAGAGAGCATGGGTTTATAAAATGATTAATTTCAGAAGAAACAAATACAACTAAATTGTATGCTCAATGAATATTAATATGTTTTGATTGCATTGCAACATGCATTTAGATCTAATTAGAGCTGTGCAAGAATTATATGTTTGTCCAATCATTATTTCATAACTAGTGATGAATTTAAGTGGTGAAAATTGCAATTACCCGAATATTATAGAGAGCTTTGATATTTATTTTGATTTTTTATCGGCTACTTTATAACTTTTTTTCTAAAATTATTATCTTAATTTTTTAAGTTAATTTATAACAATTCGTTGTATTATTGGAAACGAGCAGAAATTTCCGTACCCAATTTTTGTTTCTGGCGTCTAGTCTGCGTCTGGGTCCAGTCACGGTTTTACCCACAACCGTAAAACCCTAATTATTTCTCCGGTCTATATTTAAATTGACATGTAAACATGTGTATATTTTGATGAAATAAACATAGAACACTAAGATTTATAATGGCATGCGGTTGTTATCAAAACGTAAATTATATGTTTCAGCTTCAACAAGAAAATTTCGTCATAACAACAGAGACAGTGGCGGAAGTATGCCGGACGACAATTGCATCAATTACTCAAATAACTCAAGAGTTAAAGTCCATGCAATGGAAAGCAAAACAAGACATTGTTGAAGCAAAGAAAGATATCGATTTAAATCAGAGTGAAGCAGAGAAAAGCATCTCTTTGAGAAAGGAAAAAGCAGTTAAAAAAGTTCAGGACGCAACAGATGCCTGCAGCAGTCAGCTGCAAAGGGAAATATCCGAACTTCGTGATACGGTCAAGACACTCGAACTAAAGATAAATTCTTTAAACGAGGTAAGCACAATAAAGTTTGTAGAGAAACCATATCTTACTGAAAAAGTCAGATAAAAAAGAATATTGCATCATTATAGTTTATAATAACGTTTCGGCTTTTCACCCACCTCTATGTCTCTGAATTGAAACTGTTCTTATAATTTGTCCAACTCCTGTTTATTTTTGGCATTTAACAGCATACTAGTATAAGAATATAAATAGTATGTTAAGTCAAGTGTATTCCATCCGTAAGCTGGGAGAAGTTGAGGCTCAATTATTAATATAGGAAATTTATTTTCAATTAAGAATATATGGTACAAACTCGTAATATTCTCTCTCATAATAAGATTGTTCATATTATTCCTGTTTTCAAACGAATATGAGGCAAAAGTTCTTGTACTGAATTAACTTTCTCTTAAAATAACTTACATCAAAGGATAATTATTTTAAAACCATTTACTTCCAACTATATGATTCAAAAAGTGGAGCGCCATTTCTCATCTGACAGCTCTTGTTTATTTTCATATGCCTTAGTAAATTAGCCTACCCATCTGCTACTTTTTTCATATTTTTCATCAGCATGTTGAGAAAGAGGAAATAGCATTGTTTTATAAATAAAAAGAACGTTAATTTTTGTTTTGATTTTACAAATCCGGAAATGTTTTATTGCTACTATTGTTGCACATATAAACATAAAATATTATTAATTACTAAAACAATGTTTTCCGAGCTAAAAAAACAACTCGCACGTTATTATCTGTATTCAGTGTAAGTATTTTTTTTATGTTCAGTTTGAAGGTCATTTGACGATGAAGTCATTTAACGAATCTTAATTTCTAGTGGTATGCATGGTGAAATATTACTTTCAGAGGCGTTTCTACTGTAAAAGCCGTTCTCAAATGTTGAGCTGTGCACAATGTTTTGACCTGTGACGTTGTGCAGCACACACGTTTTGCCTCGGATTTCGTGCCATTGTGGCTGAAGTCATGATGTTGTTTCTTTTTTTTCCAGAGGGTTAACGAAGTAGAGCAAGCAGTCGAAAATCTCAAAATAGTCAAAGATAATATAACGGAACAACTCAAGAAAATTGACAATATAATAGGTACGTTTTATAAACCACCATTTGATTATATCATGGCATAACATAGAGGTAAAATACAGAAAGTCAAAACACGCCTTAGCCTGGATTCAAGGCGAAGAGTTTTTTTTGTTTTCTTCAATATCCAACTATTAATCTTAAGCCTGTCTACAGCTCTCTCTGTATGATAATCCAGGCATCTCTCTCGGTGCAAAAGGATAGAAAATAGACTGGCAACAATAAACATTTTGTTATGATTGATAGAAAAAATATAAAAAAACAAACAAATTATCAGACTAGTGGCTAGATTTAACGCGCCTGTACTAACACTTACAATTGAATTGATTCAGATATAATTTCAATCGTTATTTCATCTCTTTACTAGATTCATAATAATCACACGTTAGAATTATTAAATATAGTTGTCTTTAAAAAGACAAAAGGGAACATTAAAAAAAATGAAAGCCGTCAAGAATATTGCAGGCTCGGGTTTGATTTAGCCTGTTCATTGGCAGTAATGGAAATGCATATTGCTGCCCTTGGCGCCTATCGAAAGTAAACATTGCACTTAAGATCCTTCCAAAATAATGGTATACATATGGCTGTGAAGATGGAACCTTCAAAGTGGTTTCAGATTAATACCATGTTCTCGGCGTATGGTCTCCAATATGAAAAAAGAATGCGTTTGCTTAAATGAGAAATCATTGAGCGGAATATGACAGGTGATCTGAGAATAGAGATTCTGAATGTCACAGGAGATCACCAAAGTCAAAACGTAAAATACAGAAAGTATATTCTAAGTCAATATTAGTTGGGTTATTAAAACTTCTAGATTAAACGAAGATAACAATTCTATTCATTAACATTATTTACAACAATTAAAGCTTCCCGTTTGTCCATCAATTTAATTAATAAGTTACTTTATTGTTTTTCGCAAAGATTCTGGTTATACTTACGACGTTTAGAGATGACATGTATTAATAAACATTGCTTTTAACTGGAATTTAGATTTCCAAATAAGTGTATAAAGCATATCTTGCATATTTTACAGCATTAAAGAGAAAACTGAAAGAAAGGCATCGTACACGTTATATTAAAACTTCTCAACCCCCGCTAACAATGACAGAAAACGACATTGAAATAAGTCAGGTATACGTCCCACCCAACATGACGAAGGTAACAGAAATAACGTCTGAAACGAGAGAGAAGAAAGAGCACAGAGTTCAAATCATGGACTATAGCGAGATATTTTTAACAGACGACAAACCTAATAAGAGAATATATATACTTGGTGATGTTGGAGCTGGAAAAAGTGCTTTCTGTAAAATGATGATTAGCAATTGGTGTCTATCGGGTGAGGAACAAAATGAATCGGCTGAGGAAGATGTGAAAACACTTGAGCAGTTTGAACTTTTGTTTTACCTTCCTCTTTGTACTTTTACAGACGAGGATTCAATGTTTGAAATGATTGCGCGGTATTATGGAGATATTTGCAGCAAAGACGAGTTGCTCAATATATTACAACTTATACCGGAGCAATGTCTTGTTTTAGCTGACGGAATCGATGAGTGGAAACCGATCAATGTAGGGAGACGTCGAGCACACGAAACTCGCGGATTGCCAAATACAGATGAAATGGATCACGTGACCGTTGTTATGACGTCAAGACCGTCCGCACAAGGTATTTTAAATATGGATAAGTTTAATTACGACGTTAAAGTACGATTAGACGGCATAAGAGATGTTGAAAATTTTATTAACAAGTTATACCCGAAGTCACACTCAAAAGATATCATACGCAAACTTCGTAACGTGCCGATAAAGGATCTGGATCTGAAGAAAACACCCCTTTTGCTGCAGCAGATTGTTTGGCTTCAGCAGCAAAATATCGATATCGGGAAATCGTTAAGTGAAGTATACAGCAAAGTTGTAAACATCGCTTTCAGATGGAATCAAAAACATACAGAGAAAGCCGTGGTTGGAGATACACTAAGCGCTGCTTCAACCTTTACAGATCTGACATTTCCAGATCAAATAAAAAACAGCTACCCAGAATTTATATCACATTCCAGTGTTATTTTCGGAATGGGCAAGATGGCGTTTGAGATAATGACGCATGAATGCCAGATGTCATTCGGAACAATCGAGTTAAAGAGAAATGGTGTCGACGAAAATCTTCGGTCTCAAATGTTGAGAACAGGACTGTTGACGGAAGAGGTCCGATTCGATAAATGCAAAGAAAAAACTCAGTTTTATTTTACCTATAGATCGTTTCTTGGGTACTTTGCAGCCCTGTATATAGCAAGCCATGGAGAACAGGATAAAACTTCAGATTCAGACTCTTCCACTTGCCAAAGAAGCATATTCGACATTATAATGGAGAGGTGTCGTTCAATTCAAGATGTGATACGGCTGGAAAATATGTTGGTTATTGTTTGTGGATTGGTTCCATCCTTGACCTTTAACGTATGCATGCTTATGTATGAATCCCTCAAACAAAGTCACATTTACGAACAAAAAGACACGTTTAAAGAGTTATCCACTATGTTCGAATTAGAAAGGTTATCTGAACAATGTAAAGAACTAGTTTACCGCTGTATTGGTGAAAGCAAATTGAGTGATCTTCAGTGCAGTCTTAAGTTACCGTATTTTGCTGTTGAGTTTGGGAATACGAGAAGAATATGCTACAGAGAAGCAGAAGTTATGCAATATGTTGACCCACTAACCGTGCGTTGTTGTTTCTGTGTAGAACACTGTCCTGTAGAAAACCTGGCCGTTTTCCAGAACCTACAAATATTGAACATTGCATCTGATTTTGAAGATCCTACTGACAATGAGTTATCGTCACTCGCAGAATATATTACACAAACAGTGAACTTGAGACATATAAGTTTGATAAATAAAAGTGGTTCAGTTTGGCGCTTTTTCGAGAGAAAGATTCCATCATCTATGATTCACACAATAGATCTCTCGAAACACGAACAGCTAGAACTACTCGTGTTACAAGGAGTAAGACATTTTCGTGTCAAGGACATCAACACTGTAAACCTAAACCATTGTATTATACGTGGTACAACATGCTCATTATTATCGACACATGCTGAAAATTTGAACGATTTGGAAATAACTGATATAGAACTTAAACACGATGAGCTTTCAGATTGGATCAAATTAATTAATGGCTCAGTTTTATTGAAAACCATTAAAATATCTAGGGTTAGTTGTTCTGATCCCCTGGAAGGCTGCAATCACGAATTAGAGCTCTTATATCATAATCAGCTACAGACGCTGGACGTCTCAAACAAGTTCCAAGGAGTTCGCTTGCACTTTAAAAATATCAGCACCTTGAACCTAAAACAAATTGATTTGGATAATGCAGTTATATCGTTATCCCTGACAGATACTCCAAACCATTGTTGGCGATTTAGTTTAGACTTTATTTCACTTAAGCATGATGGATTTTCAGACCTCACAAAATTTATTGCTAGATCAGTGTCAATGAGAGAGTTGAGCATGAACAGCATGAAATGTTTAGATCACAACAATTGTAGTCACAAGATTGATCTTTCTCAATTTACACAGCTGGAGAAACTGACCGTTGACTGGCCATTTTCCTGTGATAAAATCAACACATCGAACCTCACATACTGCAACACCGACAACGCTGAACTGTTGCATTGTTTGAGAGATTCTATCAAACTCCGGATATTGACCTTACATAGACTTAGTTACAGTAAGGATGTTCATGACTGTGTTCTTACACTATCAAAACTAGAGAACCTATTTTTGAGCTATATGAACATAGAGGGCGTAGTGCTGGTGATGGTACCTGAGATGAAATATCTCGGGAAGATAGAACTGTATGATGTAGATATGAGTGAGTCCGGTTGGTTAAAGTTCTTGGAGAGCCTTCTCACACTGAATCAATCTGTCGAATGTAAGATATTCACCATGAAGCCGCACTTTGAAACTGTCAAGAATTATATCTCGAAAAATACAGAGAAATTTCAAATTCTTAGTGATGGAATATTTTTCATATTCAAGTCATTGAAATAATTTAACTATCTGTGTTTCGTTTTTAACGTGTACGTATAGAATATGGTACAGAGAAGCAGAGGAAACAACCGAAGTTATGCAATGTGTTGACCCACTAACCGTGCGTTGTTGTATCTGTCCTGGCCGTTTTCCAGAACCTTCACATATTGAAACTTAAATTTTATTTTGAAGATCGTATTGGTGAGTTATCGTCCCTCGCAGAATATATTACACAAACAGTGACCTTGAGATATATTAGTTTGATACATGTACGGGGTTTAGTTTGGAGCTTTTCTGAGAGAAAGATTCCATTATCTATGATTTACACAATAGATCTCTCAAAACACGATCAGCTACAATCACTGGTATTAAAAGGTGTAAAACATATTCGCGTCAATGACACCAACACTGTAAACCTATACCATTGTATTATACGTGGTACAACATGCTAATTATTATCGACACATGCTGAAAATTTGAACGATTTGGAAATAACTGATATAGAACTTGAACACGATGAGCTTTCAGATTGGATCAAATTAATTAATGGTTCAGTTTTATTGAAAACCATTAAAATATCTAGGGTTAGTTGTTCTGATTCCCCGGAAGGCTGCAGTCACGTATTAGAGCTCTTATATCATAATCAGCTACAGACACTGGACGTCTCAAACAAGTTCCTAGGAGTTCGCTTGCACTTTAAAAATATCAGCACCTTGAACCTAAAACAAATTGATTTGGATCATGCAGTTATATCGTTATCCCTGACAGATACTCCAAACCATTGTTGGCGATTTAGTTTAGATTTTATTTCACTTAAGCATCACGGCAACTGTAGTCACAAGATAGATCTCTCCTAATATACACTGGAGAAACTGACCGTTGACTGGCCATTTTCCGGTGATAAAATCAACACATCGAACCTCACATACTGCCGCACGGACAACACTGAAGTGTTGCATTGGTTGAGAGATTCTGGCAATGTGCAGACATTGGTGTTAAATAATTTAAGTTACAGTAAGGAAGTTCATGGGTGTGTTATTACGCTACCATTGCTATATAAACTTATTCTGTGTGAAATGAACATAGAGAACGGTGTGCTTGTGATGATACCTGAGATGAAATGTCTCAGGGAGATAGAACTGCGTTTTGTAAACATGAGTGAGTCCAGTTGGTTCCAGTTTCTGGAAAGCCTTCTCACACTGAATCAGTCTGTTCAATGTAGCGTGTTGTTCATATGGAAATCGCCACGTGAACTATTTGTAAACAATTATCTCTCGGTAAATAAGGACAAATTTCAAGTAGAAGATCGTGGATATTCACGCAGCTTCAGGTCATTAAAACAATTCGCTAAATATCAACATTAAATATGTTTAGTGCATTTAGATTTATAATAAAATAAAATATTGTACAGAACAACATTTTTATGAAAATAATTTTAGACAACTGTTCGCCGTGTCAAACAATTTTGCAATGAAAGCAGTGAGCGCAAAATGAAATGAAGCGGGAAAGGGGAGACAGAGTGAAATCCTATATAATTATTATTTTTGCTAAGAAAAATTGTAAATGTGAAAATGATTATTTTACTCCCGAGCAAATTAAGCTCAAACATTAATGCAGACGGCTGAGGCTAAAACACTGTACACGTGGGTAAATCATTACATCAGTATGTCATGTATTTCAGCAAGTCTAAAAATTGTCAGTATCAGTCAAAATTTGAAATGTTTTTGTTAAGATAACAGTTAAATTATTATTTAGTATTCTTTGATTTGCTATATCATATACATGTGTAATTGTGTTACAGAGACATTATTTCTTGTTTATTTTATGCATAAATTTATGCATTTGATTATCGTCGGATTTAAGATAAATAATTATTTAAAACTTATGATAATATAATGTAAGAATGTAAAACAAGGCCTATGACTTGGTGAACTTGGTAAATTTCCAGTACCTTGGCATATCAATTGCTGAGTGATAGTTATATTTAGATTATGACCAAATGCTTATGTAAACGATGTCATACGACTTTTTTAAACGAGTGAGAAGCCTCAAAATAACCTTCTAGATTTTTTTGGTTAGCAGAACAGCAAAGCATCTTAGGAAATTTGGATGCTGGTAAATTTTCTAAACTGAGATATTTAACTTACGAATCATAATCTAATAACTAAAATCTTCTTAGATTTGACATTCTGCAGTTGGAATTTAGACAGAACGCTTTACTAATCACAGGAACTTTGGCTTATTGTTTAATATTATGGTAATTAAATAAAAAGTTATTGTGGTGTATTTTGCTAAAGTTCATTTTTTAGTGTTTAAAGGTATTTAATATTTAATTAATTGATATTTTGATTATTATTCCAAAATAGTGCGTTTTGTTTTAAACAGCAGTTTTAAAGAACTGAGAAATTACACTAATTACTGAAAAATTATAACTTAATTTATACTGGCTGCTGTTTGAATTTATATTAAAATAATCTAGAAACCCTCATTTCACAAAATTACACGTGAAATTGAATAGCATTTTATTTTATCTTTATTAAGATAAGTTTGCTTTATTATGGTATTTGAAATTGCTTACCAATAAATAAGAAGGTTTCAACTTGGATTTTTTTTCAAATCAAACAAGCGTTGCATTATTAGTTTTCATTTTATTAGATTAAATGGTGGTTGGTTTTGAGGTCAACATATCTTCGTCAAGATCACAGATATCATTAAGGCAGTAAGCTTATTTTAGGCAAAAGTATTTTACAAGAATTAATATATACTGCATGCTTTCTTGGTTGTTTTAGTTTTATGTATATTATGTAAAAAGATTTTGCAGGAATGTTTTCTATAACATGTGATTGAAGTAAACTATTCCTAAATGGTGGATATATCGTTCTGATTGTGCTTGGTATTATACGATATGTGACAATTGTATAAAACGGTAAGAACAGACAATTCCTGGTAATAAACATGGATATTATCGGTATGGTGCACGCGGCATTCCACGGAAAATTATTGTCGTTAAGTCTGTCGTTTTTTTTTCAAAGAATGTATATTAAAAGTGTGTAACCAAAATATATACATGCGTATGATACGGAGATTCGTTGACACAGAATCGTGCCTTTAAACTATTTTGTTAAATAACGATATTTGTAAATATGATTACTGTGTTAACTTGTTTACAGTCAAACCAAGCTGTATAACTGATTATGGATTAGTAGACGGTCACGTGGTACTGTATTCGGTTACATGTAAATAGCAAGTAAGGGCGAGTTCAATAGTTTTGTAAGGGAAATTATTTGATGATTTAGCTTGGGCCGAGTCTAACTGCTAAATCTTTTTGGTTGTTTTAATTCTTTGTGTTAAATTAGTGTAGTTGAACGGTAAAGTCCCAGGGGAATCCTTCAAATGGTATATAATCAAGTGCCGTTCATCGACACTAAGCAGTCTGTTTCAGAGAGTCGAGGTGTTCACATCGTTAAATTTGGATTCAACATTGGTCTGCATTATAGGTCCAATATAGTACAGCTCTGTACTAGGGCATATTGACCGGGTTGTTTCAGTGTGAAAGTATTGGTTGAAGCTTGGGTTGATTTAGACAGTGTCCTCAGACAATTGCTGGAAACACATGCGTTTGAGACACTTGTAAGATAGCTTCAGAGTAAGTTTTAGGATAGGGATTTTAGATAGTGTCCTCAGACAATTGCTGGAAACACATGCGTCTGAGCCACTTGTAAGGTAGCTTCAGCATAAGTGTTGAGGATAGGGATTTGAGATAGTGTCCTCAGACAATTGCTGGAAACACATGCGTCTGAGCCACTTGTAAGGTAGCTTCGGCATAAGTGTTGAGGATAGGGTGTTTAGATAGTGACCTCAGACAATTGCTGGAAACACATGCGTCTGAGCCACTTGTAAGTTAGTTTCAGAGTAGGAGTTGAGGATAGGGTTTTAAATAGTGTCTTCAGACAATTGCTGGAAACACATGCGTCTGAAACACTTTTGTTCAACAGGCTAGTTTAGATTTTAGTGTTGAAGGTTGTTTGTTTAGGGTTTTGTTTGAATGGTGATTGTTCAAACCGTGTTGAGCATTATTTTGAAATTTGTATACTGAAAGGATAAAGAAACGCAGGGTAACATTTGTTCCGATATATTAAGAACGCGTTCTCCAAATAAAGTGAAACTTTGTGTATTGAGTTATTAGGTCATGATACACCTTAACATGTGTCGAAAGTGAATAAAACTTGTCTCCACTGCCTCAGTGTAAACCGTCGTGGAGCATGAGCTTTCGAACCTGCCTATCCAATTGTTACCCTGCGTTTCTTTATCCTTTCAGTATAGTTGCTCAGGTTTAGTTTTATTATAAGAGTTCGAAACAGTATTGTGGTTCTTATTTGTTTTATTGCTCAGCATATGCGCTGAGATTGTACTTAAAGTTCGTGTGTGATTGTTTTGTTTCGGACTGTGATTTTGTTTGGGTGAGCGGTTGAAACTTTAGTTTGAGATCAATTATTTGTCCAGGTGGTTCATTGTCCTGGAGATTGTTTCCATATGTTCAGCCGATTCTCACTTTGATTATTTTGTTGAAGCCAATCATTTCTAAGATCATTGTAATCATTCTGGAGCAAAGTAGCTCAGGGAAAATTCATTATATTGTTTAACCAATACATTGCTCAGAAATATATGTTGAAATCATTGTGAGAGAAAAATTATATATATAGGCTTAGACAAATAGTCTGTTTTATGTGCCTTCCGCTCGGAACGTTACAGTTTTTCAGTGATCAATACTCATCAAGATAGCATGGCGATATCAAAGTTAAACAATATAAACTTACCCATAAACCAAAGTTATATGCACAAGTCTGCCAGGTGACTGTCTAGTAATCGATAACGTTCTAAATGAGATTGTTACTGTGTTATTGAATAGTTTTCAAAACATGTACTTTGTATAATTATGGTTCACTTCAATAAAAATTATTTGTGTGTAATTGTTTTCTGTATCATTGCTAATATAATTATGACAAAACTTAATTCCAAAGTTCGAAAAAACGTTTTCACTATATAACTGGATAATTACATAACTCAAATAAAAATTGTATTTCACTGTTTTTAAACTCTGTTCTAATCGATAATTGAAGGATAATAGAGAATTAAGCAGTGGAACATCGTACATCGTAGATTGGAATGAACACCCTTTTTAGCTTGTGGTATTCCTTTGTTACTCTTGATAACATTTGTTACTTCCGTTGATTTTTTCGCTTGATTGCTATATGAATTACTCCTACAATCATGGCGTGATGTTTCATTTGAAAATTAATTCATGTTATTTTAAATGAATTTAAATGAAGTGTTGCTTTTCAGGTTCTGTAGATAACACTGTATATAAACCGATTGTATCATCTACCGGATATAGCGCACTGATTGTCACAAAAACATAGTAAACAGTTCAAAAACGAGGAGATTTTGAATGTATTGTAATGAAAAATCCAATCGACAAATACATGTTCAACTGGCGATTCTCGTAGCACTTGTTTTAAAAGACGTAATTACCTTTTCTATGCAATATACTTTTAAAAAATCGCTTAAATCACTCACACAAAGTACCGTTTGCACTGTGTAGTGTTATTAAATCCGCGTAAATGTTTATGTTTAAACAGGTTTTGAGAGGTATTCTCGTGCTAGCGATGAGCAAACAAATCATTTTTAATCTTACAATAATAATAATACCATAGCTGATCAATTAAACATCAAAACGTTAGACCAAACATGCATGTAGCTTCGCCCCAGACTGTATCATTTATTGAACAATTTAACTCAATCATTTGTATGTTTCTAGTGATCTATATGTATCAGTTATGGCGATTTTTAAAGATGATTTTAGTATATTTTTCGGATTTAAGAACAACCGCTTGATGTTAAAACATGTATTAAAAGTGTTTCGTACAGAGATATGTGATACGTTATGAAATATACTGCGGCGACACGAAACAAATGAATCTACCTGACTTCATTTGTTAACACCCAGGTCGCTCTGAGAACTACAATTTACAACAAGCGATAATTAATGTCGTCCCAAAATGTTTTGGATTTGATAAACATACTCTGAGGTTTTTTTTAAAGTAATAGTTTCGAAAATGAAGGTTCACGATTATAAATACATACGCAGGTAGGCGTGACATACAAATTCTGAGGCAAAGCAAGTTATTTAAATACTGATATTTTAATCTAATGATAAACCCATGTCATTTGATCGGAATATACAGTGGTCACTTGTTTTCAGAAATATTCTAATAAATGTACTAGCAAATAGTGTACAGCAAAAACAACGTTCTACATATCCCATGGAGTAAATGGTCAAATGGAACTTTAGCTAAGGAATCAATGTGACAGTCTTGTTTTCCGCCCAAGGATTGACTATCACAAAGGTCTTCCCTTGAGAGTCAGGTATATTCCCTTGCTGATTGCAGTTAAAGAAATTAACGAATTAACGAATTCGCGTTCTAACATATTCTCATAATACATTTATACTAGCCATTAAAATACTGTTTTGACAACTGATTTGTGTAAACTGTGCATATGCCAATTGATCATTTACAAAAACAGTTTATAGTTTATTTCGAGGTTTGTATGAAAAATTAAACGGCCGCCCAGCTGCGCCTGACAGTTTAATATTTATACAAGCCTCCAAACTAACAATAACATACATTCACTGGTGTTCCATCATTCTGTTTTATTATTTTAAAGTTCTGTTCTTCTCTTTTTGTTTTTGTACACCATGATATATTATTTCTCCAAATATAACCGATTTGTATAGACTATACATGTAGACGAACTCCTCCATCATACCTAAAAGCATACACTTGATAAAATCAGCAAATGCGCATCGCCATAAGTGATACAGATTATTGGAAAATCATTCAACGAAGATCGCACTACATGATACAACAAAAATAGGTGTGTTTGCTATAAATGATAGTATGATAATGCTATAGATGATACAGTCATTACGAAATACATCCCTCAAACATTTTAATAATTTTCACTATCTATACATTTTAAGCAATATTGTAATATAATACTCTTTATATTAATGTCAAAGAGTCATTTAACTAGTATGTATTCGTGAATCAGAGCGGTAATTTGTAGAGAAAAACAGTATTTTGATACAATCATGAGGGTCATTTCCCAGTCCTTCTTGTGATTAAATGCAATTTTGAGTTTTTATCACTATATATGCGCAAAACAAATTGTATTACAACCAATAATGACCATACAATATATGTATTGTAATCCTACTTGTTTTTGTTGAAGTTGCTTAAAATGATCCTAATAATTCCATTTTCACTGTGTTATTTACGAATTGTTTATATCGCAGCCATGCAATCACCTCGCTATATCCGGAAGATGATACAATCGGTTTATATACAGTGGATAATAGTGACTTGTATCTATAATAAATATCTTCTTTTGTATTTTCTTTTACCTCATCGGTTGGATATAAAGCGGAGATTATCTAAAGCCCTGCACATGGAACAAGAATATCAGAGTTTCAAATATTTTACCAATTATTTTGTCAAGAAAATATGAAATTAAAAAGAAAAGTTGTTAACACCAGATGTGTTGATAGGCCATTCGTGACAGTGTCAGTTTCTGGAGTTCAAATGTGATCTAAAATTGATATTTTACTGAAAGAACATAAAATCTATATATTCTGATGTATTAATACCACATGTTTACTTGGTTATCTTATAGGTTTTCGTGTAAATGAATTGAGCTTGAGTTGTATGTATATGATGCGAACTTTTCTTTGAAGGGGGTACACAGTTTGTGTTTATTATGTGCTTGTTATTATACGTTAATTATATGATAATTGTATATAAGTATCATGCATGAGTGTGAGGTGAAGATGGAAAAATCTGTCACCGAGGGTTAACTGTTTTGCGGGAACGAGGCTCTGCCGAGTTCCCGCCAAAACAGTTCACCCGAGGTGACAGATTTTTCTATCTTTACCGAATGTCTCATGCAAGATACTTTTTCTTGCATACATTTTATTATTTATAACATTTCTATGTATGTATACAAACTTTTTTTATTTTCCTTATGCTGAAATATTGACATTAACGCTAACCTTTTTTATAAATGACGTCAATAACTTGAATATATGACGTCACTCACGTGACTCATTCTACACGGGGGTGTGTAGGATCGAAATTTCCTACACGGGTGAAATCACCGGATGTCCTGATCTGGTATGCAAGAATTAAATTGTAAGCATGAATGATTCCTGGTAATAAACTTAAATCCTAATGGTATGATGCGCTTGTCATTTGACGGAAAATAAGAAATTGTCATTTAGTCCTTTGTTTTTTTCTGGAGAAGGGTTGATGTAGTAAGTAACTAAAGAAACATAAATAAATAATCGTTGATACGGAATGGAGCCTTTAAAATATGTGGCCCTGATTAAATTTTGAGTAGTATAATATAAACATAATAATCGCTACAGACTTATATGATATAATATTCTTCAGTGTTTTGTTATGAGCTTACCAATTTCAATAATCATTTAAATTCTGGTGACACATTGTCTGTCGTTGGTTCGAAAATTTAAAAAAAAAACTTCACTTTTGATTCGGATGCAGATGCTCCCAACAGTTTATTGCAAAAGAAAAGAACAGAATTACTTTCATAATGGTTTATTTCATGCAAAATACCTATGTATGTATAATTCTATGCTTTATTTTTCCAGATTTAGTATTTATATTACTTGCCATATTTTGCATAAATGTATCTCTTTGTTTACTGTCGTTTTTTTTTATTTTATTGTTAAACAAATGACAACAGTATATTTTGGAGAATCGCTGTGCCTTCAATCAAGAATATTTTGTTTAATAACGAGATCGCTACTATGATTTCTGTTTTAACTTGTTTGCAGTCAAATCAAGTGATATATGATTGTTGTTTTTTTGTTCATGAATATCTATGCAAAACATGTACTTCAAATTAATCATATGAATCATTGCAATAAAAATTTATTATCAGCATTTGATTGTTTTATATGTCATTTCTAATTGAACATGCAACAATGAATTCAAAATTCCATGAATCTTATTCTCGTTATATAAATTTATTTCGTATTTGATAAATTGTCATTAATAGTGTTGATTTCTGATACACGTAATAAAAAGTACAAGAGACATGCTGGATCTTAACGTTTCGTTACACGTGCGATTTGAGAAAGGAATGTAGTGTTTAAACCTTCTCTTCAGAAACTATCGGATGATAGGAAACTTCTTCTGGTTAACATAGAATAAATTTTCCGATTGAAAAATATCGCCACATAGGTGCTGTGCTTTCTGTCTTAATATATTTCACGAGGAAAACGTTAAAATCTTTCTTCTAAATTGTTCTGTTTATTGGTGTAAATATTTAGTTGCGCTCAACCCTGGGTAGGCGGCGTGGGCAGTAATATGCATTTCCACTACTGTCCACGAAGAGGCTTAATCAAACCGAGCCTACAATAGTTTTATAATTGTCGTTTTCAATGGCTTTTAAAGTTCCTTTTTCATCTGTTTCAATATCACAGTAGCGTTGTTTGTGCCGTGTGAAGGCTGTAAAAAGTCTCCCCGTACATCAGCGCTGTTATATTTTATGTCCTTTGAAGGTTGTTGAGCACGATATGTACTATGTTTAACTTAATGGTACTTCTAAAATTACTTTTATTTTAATATTTCGACAGATGGGTGGTTTCAATTTCCCAGTCAATTTAGATTTGGATATTGTTCAATCACCCCGAAGGATATACTTCCTGCTTTTTTTTAAATTTTGCCTTTGGCGTTGTCTGTGATATGCAGGATTAATATTTTGCCCATTTTGTTCTCGTTTAGGGCTAACACATTTTTGTGTGGCGTAGCCACACAACGGTATACCATTTTTGGGTGATGGTACCTCGGTCTCTATTTCTAATAGTCGAACCAGGTACAATTTTATGAAATTCGATCATTTTACCTCCAGTGGATTAGTTCCCTTGAATAACGTATACAGTATATGTAGGTTCAATGAGTTTTTGAGACTGTAGACGGTGCTGTACTGTGCTAAATATTGACCGTATCATCAGAGAGATGCTGTAGTATCAGTTCATAGAGGGATGTAGACTTTCTAAGGATTAAAAGTTGGTTATTTAAGAAAACAAAATAATTAATCGCCTATATTCCATGCTTATTGTACACAAAATGTGCAATTGTTTTTGAACCCATGATATTGTTCTTGACATAATCACCATTGTAGACTCACATATTTTCCATAAACCTTTTTGGACACCATGCTTAAAATCCATATGAACTGTGGTTCGTAATGCCTGCCTCGGAGCTCTATTAACTGCAATCACTTGGTGGATTGTTCATCCCTTGTGCAACAAGTTTAGATTCACATCAACCAGAACACGAGATTAGGATCAACAATAGTGCTTTTGATAGATTATCATGGGTATCACGGAGTTAATGGCTAGAAAGCTTTGATTATGAAAGGGACCAAATGTAGAATTACTTCTTTGGTATACCAGAATCCGATCTATTTCAACTTTTTATTAATTTAATCAGGAATATCTTTTACAGCATTTACCGTTTATACATCTTTTTCATAAATTCAGTGAATGTTCTTCCATTGTAAGTTTTCTGACCATTTCCAGCATATACTTGTTTACCATCTGCCTTTATTGTTAAGAGCTGCTTGTACTACCTTTGGCTTTTTGTATACCACGTGGTGCGCAAACCACGTGATGATGACGTTATCGCCGATCACTGCTATAGCAAGAATAATAATGGGTTAATGATAGCTTATATCAAACGTGGTGTGGCATTTCATTCATGCACAATGGAGGAAAATTTGATTATACAATAAGCATGGATATTAATGAAATATATTGTTCAAATGACTGCTGTTTGACTGTATTATTACTGATCAGCTTCCCACAGTTGCCAAGAGTAGTATTTAAAGCTACACTGTCAGGTTTATTTGTTTACTATCTGCAGTTCATGACCCCAGGAACTCATCCCCAGGATTTTAAATGAAGACTAACTCTTCTTTGTAGTTGGTGTATTTAATTGTGTACCATCACAATCTTCAACAACTGAAAACACACAATGATAAACATGCATAATCATCTATCTCCCCCCAAGTCTTTGGGTAAACATTAACAAGGTTAGCAATCAAAGACTGATAAATGACGAGTAGTACAAACATGTGTATGAGACAAAATATGTTGACTAGGGATATTTCAGCCACATGATTGTACAGAAAAGACAACAATGTTTAGCTAGCTACAAAAGTTTGTCAGTAATGCCGGAAAGTCAATATTATGATAATATATCCATACAGCATAGGTACTTATCAACAAAATCAATGTGAACAAAACTTGACTCTATATGCCTTATGGTAAAAAGTGTTTTTAAGAACAATATTATTAAATGGAACAATGAACATTATTTGGCAGGCGTCAAAATGTCAATAGCATAGTTTTTCTGCCAAATGGGTGGTCGCTTAAGTCTGGTGGACTGTCTCAGGTTGGGTTCTGGCCTTGGGGTCCCCGGTGCTGAGTGTGATGGACTCTGGGGATCCATGGGTGTAGGTGCACCAGTATCCAGAAGTGGGCTTCCGGGGTTGTGTTGGGAACCGAACGACAGTTGGCGGCTTGTGCGTTTCCGATTGGGGGAACCGGCAGATACTCCCGTAGGTGTCTGTGGTGATGCTGGGATCGGAGGCGCCGTGTCCGGTGGCGACTCATATTGTCCTGTGGATGGGCCTTTAGCAGTGGGGGTAGACGTCATGGGTGGGTCATGTGGGATGACAGGGTCAGTAGTGGCCGAGGGAGATCTGTTGGAGCCGAGATCACAATCAATCGTCAGACGGCTGGCTGGTGGTTGCACCGGGACATATTTTCGTAGGAATTTGCGGTTACGAAGTGTGATGCGCCTGGACCCATCTACACGAATCGCATATTGGTCATACTGTCGTACCTCTATTACCACGCCAGTCTTGTCCCATTTTAGTGGGTGTGGGCCTGTCTGATTCTGGATGCGAACATTGTCACCAATTGACAGAGGTAACAGACGTTTAGTGTGTTCAGTAAGGCGTTCAGCACACTGCATATGCCTGTTTCTAAGAGCCTCTTCACGTGCCTGTGCAGTTGAGCTCCACGTGTCATGTGGTTTGTACTTCCCGGAGGGAATAGGAATGAAGTCCTTGATCGGCCGACCAAATATACACATCGCTGGGGAGAGTTTCGTGTCCCGGTCAGGCGTGTTTCGTAGTTGAAGGATGGCACGCTGGACCTTATCAGTATCAAGATCTCCTGATGAAGAAGTGTTGTCCATCAACAATCGTTTGACAGATTTCACCCCTATCTCAGCTCGGCAGTTGCTGTGCGGGAACGCTACAGATGAGAGTCTATGGTGGACACCCCAGTCCTGGAGGAATACCCGTGTGTTTGTCGCTGTGAATTCTGGTCCTCCATCTGAAGCAAGTTCATCCGGGATTCCAAATGTAACAAATATGTTTCTGAGGCAGGAGATTTGCCCCTCTGCACCATTCCTTGCCCTTTCCACAATAGGCCAATTGGAATATCGGTCGACAACGACAAGGTAGTGGTGGCCCTTGTAGGTAAAATAGTCCGCACAAACACACTGAAATGGGTATTCAGGAGTCGTAGGTGGCACGGGTGGCGCGCTGGGATTGGATGGGGCCGCCCGATTGCAATGGATGCAGCTCAACCGGGTGTAGTTTATTGCTTGGGTTATCCCTGGCCAAAAGACTGACGTTTCAGCCCTAGAAGTCATTGATGTGACTCCTTGATGTGCTGCATGGAGAGCAGAGAGGACTTCATCTCGAAGAGAGGGAGGGATGACTATGCGATCCTTGTACAGAATGACACCATCAATGGTAGAGAGGTCATGTCGTATGGTAAAGAAGTCCTGTAAGTGCCCAGGCATCTCACTGCGGGTTGTCGGCATGTCGTTTCCAATAAGTTCATGCAATGTATCCTTGAGGTGCAGTCTTATATCTATATCGTCGCCAGGGTGTGATGAAGGTGGTCAAGTGGCGATCCTCCTCACGAATTGGAAACACTGTGGTAGCCATTCCAAGCATCGAAGATTGTTTTCTTTTTCAAAGCAGGTACAGATCGGGCCTGTAGGAATGGGGAAGCAGTGTGATGTGTTTCTCTGGCAGCATGCTTGTTCAATGCCTGAAGGTCGACTGTGCGTCTTGGTTTACCATTTTTCTTGGCGCAAACTACCATGCGGTGACACCATGTCACAGGTTCTCCCACCGGTACAGGCTCAATGACTCCGAGTCGCACATCTTTGTCTAGTCCTTGCTTCACAGCTTCTCTCCAGTGTAGTGGTACAGGTACTGGCTTGTGGTGAGCTACTGGTGTAGCATCTGGGTTGACCATCAACTTCATTGGTGGACAGTCCATTAGGGGTAGTTCTTGGTGCTCACAAGTGTTGAATGTTGAGGACCCATAATAATCAAGCAGGTATTGCTGGAGTTTAGGTCGATTCTCTTCAGTGGCTGGAAACGGCAGTGAGGCTGGGGTGGTGGTGGTAACTGACGTGTGGGACAACCACATGGTGCAACAGAAGGTTCATGAGCACTGTCTGTATTGCAAAATGCTGAAGCATGAGCACATGGAAAGTTATCTGGGATAATGCCTAACGTAGTACATGCCTCCCTACTAAGAAACAATTTGTCTGAGCTATCAGTCACATATGTCATCTGTTTGGTGGCTACGGTTTGTCCTGTTGAATTAATGCAGGAGATGCGGAGCAACAAAGCACCTAAAATTCTGACGCCGTCATTGTTGGCGCCATGCATGCGCATTGTAACAGGTATCAGTTGTTCTTCACGAAGCCCAAGGCGCTGAACCACCTTCAATCCAGTTAAGCAACTCTGACATCCGGTGTCTGCCAGTGCTGGAATCGAAGCAGCTAGGGATGACACTTTGTAGTCGTCTAAGCCAAGTTCAGAATAGTCTTGAGCACTTGTCTGAACTGTGACATTTAGAAATGGCTGAGGCTTAGAGTTGCGTTGAATCCATGACTTTGAAAGTTCGTCATACACATGGTGATCAAGTGGGATGGCTTTGCCGAGAGTATACACTGCTGAGTCAGGCACCGGTCTGTCAAATAAGGAGCAGAATGTGTCGAACACAGCGTCCTCAGGCGAAGAGTGTTTTTGTCCTTGCTCACGATTCAGTCGTCTTGGTGGTTGAGGTTTATCCTTACTACGACACACTTGCTCAAAGTGGTGATCTCGTTGACACAACTCGCATTTATGACCATATGCAGGGCATTTGGCACGACGTTAATGTGGTGGGTTGCGTTTTCCGTGACCACTTTTTCCACAATATGAACACAGTTCCTGGTCACTTTTGTTGTGCAGGGAAATGTTTGGCCTTGCGGTAGGAGCTTGCTGCTACCACTGCCTGAGAGTCGAAAAGGCGTGATGCTGATCTCTTACCAGCCTCCTTGGCCTCTACAAATTTATAGATGTCTTCAAGGGTCATGTTCTGATTGATATCGCCTAAGAGGTCCATTTGTATCTCAGGGTCACTAAGGCCCCTGCTTAATGCATCACGCATCATTTCTTCTGTATAGTTAACGTCAGTGTCACAGTTTTTGCACTTAGTCACAAATTTGCAAATGTTGGCCTGGCCCTGAAGTCTGGCACCGAAGCTTCTAACTGTCTCATTTCTGTCCTGACGCATGTTGTGCAGAGCGACCCGAGCAACCATGGTGTTCTCCTCGCGAACAGCTAACTGACGGATGGCAGCAAGGACATCGGCTTCTGGTTTGTCTGTTAAAGTGCCTCCCTGCGCGCGAGTTAGATCCTTGCGCAGATTCTCATCGCAGCACTCCAGTAACTGGATGATAAGTTCCTTGCCAGCAAGTTTTGTGGCGGATTTGTAGTCTGCCCACCGGGACAGGAAGTAACTCCAGTCCTCGCTCGTGCCAGCAGATGACGTGGTGGGGCGTCTGACTTTCTCTGCCTTCACTGGTGTTGGTGCATTGTTATGTATGATGGAGTGCGTTGTGATAAGTGCCGCTACAATGGCGGCGTCCAGGTCGGCTGTCTCGTAGTCGCATGATGGAAATGAACACTTGACCTGAGGCATCGTGGCGTCAAGGAATGAAGGCAGGAAGCGGTTGTTGAAGATAAATGAAGACTAACTCTTCTTTGTAGTTGGTGTAACTGAAAACACACAATAATAAACATGCATAATCATCTAGATTTTATAATTTTGACAGTTAACATATTTTTTTCTCAAAAATTACAATAAAATGCATTTTGTCATAAACTTTTCACTGCAATTTCATTTGAAATGTTGCAAAGAAGTTATATAAAAAGGTTTTAGGGAAAATACTTCTTGGTTATTGTACTATTTGAAAAAGAGCCCTTAGATGTGAAGCATGTCAAAAATACCATGAAAACCTGCTCCAGCGCCATCTAGTGGCTTAAATATTAGTCAAGTTGGAGGTTTAAAATGATAGTGTCTCTAGCTGGGAGCGAACCCGCACCGTCACGGCGACAGCGCCTAGCCATGCAATTCCTGCGACGTAACCGACTGAGCTAACCGGGACAACGCCAAAAAACGTTGATCGGATAGCCCTGATATACGTAACAATCACTGCATGACATCGGTAACGGGTTAATTTACTGATAACAGTACTGAATAAATGTACGGGGAGACTTTTTACGGCCGCCACACTGCACAAATAGCGCTACTGTGAATTTCAAATGATAGTGTCTCTAGCTGGGAGCGAACCCGCACCGTCACGGCGACAGCGCCTAGCCATGCAATTCCTGCGACGTAACCGACTGAGCTAACCGGGACAACGCCAAAAAACGTTGATCGGATAGCCCTGATATACGTAACAATCACTGCATGACATCGGTAACGGGTTAATTTACTAATAACAGTACTGACTAAATGTACGGGGAGACTTTTTACGGCCGCCACACTGCACAAATAGCGCTACTGTGAATTTCAAATGATAGTGTCTCTAGCTGGGAGCGAACCCGCACCGTCACGGCGACAGCGCCTAGCCATGCAATTCCTGCGACGTAACCGACTGAGCTAACCGGGACAACGCCAAAAAACGTTGATCGGATAGCCCTGATATACGTAACAATCACTGCATGACATCGGTAACGGGTTAATTTACTGATAACAGTACTGACTAAATTAAAAAAAATTAACAAAAATACGGCTTTAAAGTGTAAACTTTAGGCGAAACTTTAAAGCGTTTAAACTGTAAAGCGTTTAAATTAAATTAGATTTGATGCAGTGCTCTGACTCATTTTTATAAAATTGCTTTATAGTCATATTATTCGAAAAGAACAAAATAAATAAATAAAATCATAAATTAACCATGATGCAACTCTTTTGCGCACGGTACGTTTTCAAACATGTTTTAGTTTCCAAAAAAGCTAGTCAGTAATAAGCATGACATTCTAACAAGCAGACGGCCCTGAAGTGTAAACTTTAGACGAAACTTTAAAGCAGTTCAATTTAATCATACTTGATGCAGTGCTCTGACTTATTTTTTTATAATTGCTTTATAGTCATATTATTTTTATTTTTGCATATCTTTTATTTCCTTCTAGTCAATAAATATTGTTTCAAATCATAGTGCAAACAGTAACTATATCACAGTTAAAGTATTTTTTTTTATTTTTCCATGTGTTTCACTTCCTTCTTGTCAATTAAAAGTTTCAAATCAAAGGTTAACTTATTATTTATTTTTACTGTATGACTTCAGTCATGGATATTAGCATCCGTCTGAATATCCGTAGTAGATAAAAACTTGATAAAGCAGAAGCCGGGCATGCAAACTTTTGCTCTGCCATCCGAAAGTTCCTTCACACTCCTCCAACAGTTAACTCCACACAATCTATAGATGATGTAACATGACAATCACTCTAAAACGCCACCCATCAGTCAGTGCTTTGATTAATCTAGGGACCACACGCGACTGAGTGTTCCAACACGGATTGGTATTAAATAAATCTGAGAATTTGAAGGTTCCATGTTCACCGTCATATGCTCACCATCATTTGCGATGGTCAAAATTGTACTGTTTATTTGCGTTAACATTGAATTGCGCTCAACCCAGGACTAGGCGGACTGGGTAGTAATATGCATTTCCATTATTGTCCACTAATCGGTTTCATCAAACCGAGTCTGCATTTTTTCCATTTTTATCGTGTTCGATGGATTCTAAAGTTCCCATTTCATTTTTACTTTCATTTTAAACAAAGTGACTTCAGTTATTTGGATCCTTTCCTTTGGTGGCTGACAAGGTGTCCGTTAAGAAAAATCGTGTCTTGAAAATCCCAGCCAATATAGTTTTGGATATTGTCCAATCACCCCCAAGAATATACTTCCTTGTTTTTAAATTTTGCCTTTGGCGTAGTCTGTGATATGCAGGATTTATATTCTAAGAGCACCTGTCAAAATTCTACTCTGTTTAGTTCCGCCCATTGTTTTCTCGTTTAGGGCAAACCCATTCTTTTATCTGGGGACCATACGCCGCTGAACATGGAATGGTATTAATCTGAAAATACCTCATTGAAGGTTCCATGTTCACCGCCATATGCATACCATCGTTTGGGATGGATCGAAATTGTACTATTTAATGGTGTAATTACTGAGTTGCGCTCAACCCGGGGCTAGGCGGCGTGGGCAGTAATAAGCATTCCCATTACTGCCCATGAACAGGCTCAATCAAACCGAGCCTGCAGTATTTTCATATTTGTCGTGTTCGGTGGCTTTCAAAGTTCCCTTTTCATTTATTTCAATATCACAGTAGCGTTGTTTGTGCCGTGTGGCGGCTGTAAAAAGTCTCCCCGTACATTCAATCAGTGCTGTTATCAGTTACGTCCTTTGAAGGTCGGCTGAGCACGATACTTATGTACTATGTTTATGGTACTTCTAAAATTCCTTTTGTTTTAATATTTCGGCCAGTTTATAGATAGGTGGTTTCAATATCCCAGCCAATATAGTTTTGGATATTGTCCAATCACCCCCAAGAATATACTTCCTGGGTTTTAAATTTTGCCTTTGGCGTAGTCTGTGATATGCAGGATTTATATTCTAAGATCCCCTGTCAAAATTCTACTCTGTTTAGTTCCGCCCATTGTTTTCTCGTTTAGGGCAAACCCATTCTTTTATCTGGGGACCATACGCCGCTGAACATGGAATGGTATTAATCTGAAAATACCTCATTGAAGGTTCCATGTTCACCGCCATATGCATACCATCGTTTGGGATAGATCGAAATTGTACTATTTAATGGTGTAATTACTGAGTTGCGCTCAACCCGGGGCTAGGCGGCGTGGGCAGTAATAAGCATTCCCATTACTGCCCATGAACAGGCTCAATCAAACCGAGCCTGTAGTATTTTCATATTTGTCGTGTTCGGTGGCTTTCAAAGTTCCCTTTTCATCTATTTTGGTAACATATAAATGGCTTAAATAATGTTATCGTAGCTTTGTCTTTTTTACATTTGATTCTAGCAAGCTATTTGAACATCCATAGGTCGCCAATTTGCTGTGATATGAACAGCTAGTATTAGTGAGTACACAGAAGAGTTATGACCCTTTAATTGAGTTCTTATGTGTGTTTCAATATGTGTGTTATGTGTGTGTTATGTGTTTTAGATGAAAAATACACTGAAAAAATATGTTTCCATAAATTTCCGAAAAATGAATGGAATGGATACTAGTGAAAATAAGGAGAGATCATGCTCAATTTTTTCTGGTGATATTAACATGTAACAAGAACATAAAAAAAGATAAATGTGATTATTTACCACAGTATTATTTAAACTTCAGATATTTGTTTGGTCTTTCGTCTTACATTTCCATTAAAACTAATTTTATTTATAACAGCTGAAATCAAACATTTTACAGATTACTGCTTCAACATTAGTAAGCTCAAATCATTAATTTTTCAAGATGAAAGCATTATATAAAAGTGGACTTTGGTTCTAAAGCCTTAATTGCTCTTTAATCTTAGTGATTTCACTCCTTTTAAACTTCAAGCACTGAAATGGAACTAGCTTTTCATTGTCTAAATCTGAATTGTAATTGTTCAACGTGTAATTTTGATTTGGAAACTCTGGGAAAGAAGTTTCATCAAACTAGTTAATGATACAGTTTTCTTCTTTTTTGTTGGTACGACAAGACGATGCCTTTCGGTACTTGAACGAACTTGCAATTGTTGGTTGCAACATTCTGCAATTTAAAAGCAGGGATAATAAGTCTGTCTTTGACATACACTTTAAAGTGTAGAATATGGGCCTTCATGTCTACACTATCTCCACGTACAGATTTTACTTTATGTGGTGTTGATGTTAATACAGACTTCGGGTTGGCACTAACCCGTAAGTCTTGAACATCTTTACCATAAAGTCACACTCTTTTTTGGTTCATGCCATGTGTAACATAGTGGCCTATGTTTATTATCATGCATGGACACTATGTTGCAATATTATATTAATTATGGTATTAATTATTTTATATTAATTTAATTTCATTTTAATATTTGGGATAGGTCGGAGGATATTCTAGCTTCATAAAAGTTAGCAATCTTTTGGTTAAAATACATGATGTTATTATTGGAGACATTTCAAATCACAGTTTGAAATATCATTCCCAACATGTAGCCTGACGCAGTAGTAGAACGTTTCATATAAACAAAAACAAGTTGAACTTTCAATCTGGCACTAATTAGTAAATTGTATTAAATTCTTAGAGATCGATCTATTGTCTGTTTGCACTCCAGTACATGCAAATTATTACACAAATTTAGTATCATGATTGGCACTTTCTACTAACAAAGTTTCGCATCAGCAACATGTGTGAAGGCAGCTGCAATGTCGATCGACATTTAAAAATACTATATAAACTGGATTGAATTTTATTTTGTGTTGGAAAAGAAGAGAGACTGATTTTGAAAGTTATAAATGAACCTTGGGTTGTCGCTAATAAATTGTTGAAAACGTCTCGTTGCTTGTTTGCTCCAACCGGATACCAACCGACCCTACGTTACACATGATTAGGGTTGTGAAGTTTAACAACATCTTCCGGGAGTGCTTTTGCTTCCAACATCTTACTGGTATAGCATACCAACCACAAGGTCACAAGTACCTGTCAGTCTTATAGGACAAGAGCAGGTTGCAAATACAATGAAAAACTTAAAAACATAAAAACAAAAAATGTCTCAATTTTGTATACCGGGTAAATAGTTGTACTTTGCATATATCATATTATTAGAATCATATTATCAGAATGTTTGTTTTTTTAATTCAATGAAAGGAATAAATTAATTACTGACAACTTGTCTGGTGTTTCATTTCTTTTCTGCGAGGGATAGACGTTGCCATGCACAACTTGTTAACCATTAACTACAGGAACTCATATTGAATAACTATGGTACAAACTGTTTCTTGAAGTAACTATCTTGCAGGTCAAGTTATTTATTGAACCCTTGATGAGAAAGATTCTGTCCATGAGATAAGATCTAAGGGATCAAATTAATCAAATTTTTTATTTATTATTGTACCAACTTTCTAAGTGGTCCTTATAGGAAATAGTTTTTGAAAGTTGAAAGAAACAAGAGGAAATTATTGTATAGCATTTAAAATTGAAAGCAGGTTACAGATGCATTTAAGTTTGTAAACTGATTGAAAGATTATTGGGCAAAACGTGTGAGCCAAGAATAAGAATGACTATGAAAATACAACTCATCTGACAAGTCATAAATGTTGTTTTAACATAAATATTTAAAACCTCTGCATAGTAATTTCTTGCCGATAATCTTGCGGTACCACTTATGTAATTTTAACAAAAGAAAATGAAATATCTGGAAAAAATGATATATCTTGAGAGCTACATGATGCCATTGTGAGGAAATGTTAACAATCTGCTTGCTCACTCAGCCTCGTTCTGGAGAATCACTAACTAAAATTTGTGAGATTATATTAAGACATGTCTATTATTATAACTATACAATCCTCCGAATTATACATTTATTAAAGTATTTTGTGTAAGTCCTTTAGAAACGGTAGCTGAGTTTGCGAAATTACCGGTTCCGCAAACATTCAGCAGGACTCTGTTTATAGTGTAACCGAAAACATAATATAAATTATTAACTTTATCTTGCATGCTAAAACTAAGTGAAATCACGTTATTTGGATTACCTCCAGTGAGTTAGGTATACCTGTTAAAGTGTCAACACAGTTTCGTTATCTGACGCATTTATTTCATTTTTAAATTAATCTAATATTGTCACAGTGGTTGAATAAGAAGAAAACTGTTTGAAGTGGAACTATTTATTAGTTATCACAAGTAAGTTTATTTTCCTTCCTTTTTTTCTTCATTATTTTTTTTACATAACTGTAAATATTAGGTATTAAATATTTCGACTTTCAACTTTCAACTTTCAACTTTTATTTACATATGCATAAGTCCCACTACATGTGAGAAACATCAGCATTATATACAAGATTAAACATAATGTATTACAAAATAAACATTTTTACCGAAGACGGCATAAACACATACTTATAAATATATAGCAGACATGTTAGACATGAAGTGAACCATCAGTCAGTTAGTCAACCAATCAATCATTCAATCAGTCAGTCAATCAATTAATTAACCAACCGATCAATTAATTAATCAACCAATCAATTAATCATTCCCTTAGTTAATTATCAAACATACATACAAACATACAAAAGAAAACACAGTCAAACAATTAAGTCAAACATTCAATGAATGAATCAATCAATAAATAAAACAATCAATCTAGCAATTAATCTATCATAAGTCAATCAGTTCCCATCCCACTAGTTCTTCCTTACTCGAAACGAGATAGCAAGGAGGGAATTGGGGATGCGAACAAATTGTTTGTTAAAGTTCACCTTTCTGAAATCACGTGAAGTCATATATTAAATAAGTGTCTTATTCAATATGAACAATAAAAAAACAACAGAATCACAAGCGTAACAAAAAAGTTACGGTTGCTGTCAAATTTATAGTACAACAGTTTATATAAAATTCATAAATGCTACAGTTAAACTGATTTTTAAAAGTAATAATAATAATAAATAAACAAACATATATTCCAAGTTCTAATTAAAAGAAAAATGACTAAGTAGATGTTTATTACGTTTGTTTGAAGTATGTAATAATTTTCGCGCAGAATTTGCTAAGATTTTTTAATTTAGTTACGTTTTCTGTTTGGATTAAAGTCGTAAATTTGTGCATATTTGGTCTTGATCTAGTATAATTATCAATAAAAACTCGTCGGTGGGTAGTAAATATAGGGCATTTAAATAAATAATGGAACTCGTCACCGATATCTCTGCAATTGTTGCATATACGCTCATTCGGCGGTATATTTTGCCAGCGACCAGTTTCAATTGGGAGACGATGATTTCTCGTTAAGAATGCTATAAGAAATTTGCATTCGTATGTTGTTAATTTGTCGATATAAAAACTGCGCCGAAATGTTGGTTTAATATATTTATACAAATTTGTATCTGATGTTTGGTTAATTTCTGCTTGCCAAGTTTGAATGAATATATCTTTAAGTTTTTGAAGTGTTGTTTTTATTAACCATTTTCCACTTATAAAATTTTGACTATACCATACACCGGAAAAACCAGTGCTGCATAGATATTGTTTGACGTTATCTATCCACTGGGATTTGATTTTATGTTGATTATGTAGTTCATGAATCGTAATATAAATTTTTGAAACAAGTTTTGTATTTTTATCGCTATCGATATTTTCAATAATTCTCGTCCAGAAGGATATAACTCTATTTTTTATGTGAACTATTAAGGGGGTTACTCCAATTTCTCCGTAGATCATATACGACGGAGTGGATTTTTTAAGATTAAAAATATATTTATAGAACTTTAATTGAATTCTTTCCAGCATTTCAACATTCCCATGCCCCCATATTTCGCTGCCGTACAAAAGTATAGGTCTAATTGTTTTTTCGAACAGTTCAATTTGCAAATCATACGGTAAAGATAACGTTTTAATTTTTCTTAATAATGAGAACATAGCTTTATTTGCTTGTTCGGCTATGTGATTTTTAGTCTTGAGAAAACTGCCGCTATTTGTAAAAAATAAACCAAGGTATTTATACTCTTTTACTACTTCTAATTTATGTTCCCCAATGGTAAATGCTTTGTTTAATGTCGATCGCCCTTTACAGAAGACCATTATTTTAGTTTTAGAAACATTGATGTTCAATTTCCACAAGTCGCAGTAATTTTTAAAATTATTAAGAGCATTTTGAAAATCATTTTCATTATCACTAAAAATCACAGTATCGTCAGCATATAATAAAATAAAAAGCTTCAAGTACATATGTGTATCTTCTACCAGTGTATCTTTGTTTATACCAGTTACATTATTTTCTCGTAAATATTTTTCAAGGTCATTAAGAAACACAGAAAACAGAAAAGGGGATAAATTCTCACCCTGTCTTACACCTGCTAAGCAATTAAAATATGGCGTATCTCCTTCAGACGTGATAACTTTTGATTTGATGTTATTATACATATTTTTAATAAGATTCAAACATTTCCCATTTATATTTTCATTCTGTAGTTTTTTCCATAGCCCTACCCTCCAAACAGAATCAAAAGCTTGCTTAAAATCAACAAAGCAACAGAATAATTTCTTTTTGTCAGATTGTACAATGTCTATTAAACTTTTGAGAATAAATAAATTATCTACAGTTGAATAATTTGTTCTAAAACCTGCTTGCGTTTCATGAATAAGATTGTATTTTTCTGCGTATAAGTTTAATCGTTTGTTTATAATACTCGTGAAAAGTTTACCAAGACAACTTAGCAATGAGATTGGTCTATAATTTTCAGGATGTTTTGGGTTACCTTTATTTTTGTAAATAGGTTTAATTTGACCAATTGTCCAGCTCTCTGGAACAAAACCGGTGTCGAATATTACGTTAAATAATTTGACATATATATTTATCATTAAATTAACAGAATTTTTAATTTGTTCATTTATAATTTCGTCTACTCCTGGGGCTTTATTATTTTTAAGTACTTTTACTGCTTGTAATATTTCTTGTTCAGTGATAGGTAAATTGATTTCTTCGTTTATAATATTATCACCAATGTTATTTCCGATTTCGTTATTTTCTATGTGGTTTGTTTCATTTAGTTCTTTGAAGTATTTATAAAAATCATCTAATGAAGCAGATGTATCTGTTGTACAGTTACTCGTGTTTATTATATTCCAGTATTGCCTTGGATCAGCATGTTTTAATCCGCGTAGTTTTTCAACCCTGGTTGTATTAAATTTGTTACGTGCTTTGTTAAGGGTATACTTATATTGTTTACTAACAGATTTAAGCATTTCTTTAAAGTAAGGCGTTTTGTATTTGTTGTAAGCGCGTCTTGTTTTATGATAGATGTTCCGAGAGTATTTACATGAAGTATCAAACCAAGGGAATCTAGCCTTAATGTTATTTCTTATGTTATTATGTACCGTATTTTTCCGTATTTCGCCAAACGATTCTTTAGAGCAATCCTTAAATAAGGTAGTGATGTTAGAGACTATTTCATTTATATTAGCATGTGAGACATTTTCATGACAACCTAATTGGTCAAGTTTCATCTCGATTTCCGAAATCTTTAAAATATCCAAATGTTCTGTGAACAAATCTATTTTACTTGTATCCCATAATTTAATTTTTGATCTATTATTTATCGTTATATTTGGCTGTGGCGCATTTATACACATTTTGGTTTTCAGAGTAGCATATACTGGACAGTGAACGTCTGAATACAGACTGCAAAAATCATCTACTTTAAAATTTACAAGATTTTCAAAAACAAACGATGATGACAAAAAATAATCAACCGTGCTAGAATTTTTACACGTTAGTTTGGGATTAGGATAATCTTCTTTTATTCTACCATTCCATATAAACAAATCATTTTGTTTACAGAAATCAATAAATTGCTTTCCGTAGTGATTTGTAACAGTATCAATATAATTCCTATGTAAAGGTATACCGTAAAGATCAAAATTTTTATAGATTTCAGTTTCTTCACTCCGTACATTTTGTAAGTCGTACATATCTGATAATACGTCATCAAAAAAGGAAAAATCAATCAAACTACCGCATCTTGAATTGTAATCACCGAATAATAAACAATGTTTACTATTTCCAAAATATCTAAAAACCTCATTCTGGATATCAAAATAAGGATCTGCGTGAGAGTATCTAGTACCAATTGGTGGTATGTAAACTATACCACATTTTAAATCGTCGTCATTAATACCATCTTTTGATCCGTATATTTCTTTAGAAATTGTAAAAAATTGTACAAGATTACAATCAGTATTATTATCAACAGTTACAAATGGAGATAAGTTCTCTCTTATTAACAAAGCAATTCCACCAGATCGGTAGTTTGTTAATTTTTTCCTGTTAAATATGTGGGCTATAAATCCCGGGATACAAATATGGTCAGTGTCATCTGTTTTTATTTCCTGCAGTCCGATAATATCAAACTTACTAACGTATGATACAAATTCTGGACAGTTAAGTTTTGCTACAATTCCGCATACATTGAGCGATAGTATTTTCAGTTCACTATTTACAAATACGTTATCTGTCCTAACTGTAGGACAGTTAGTCTCATATAGGTCAGAATAGCCGTCTCCGTGTGATCGCTAATCCTGTGTACCGTTAATTGGCTGATCTCTAACTGTAACCGATGAATTATTACAATCACTTAGACCAATCCGGCTATTTTCTCTTGGGGGCATTGTAATAACAGGGGACGTTTGTAGAGTCACATTTAACGATTGATGGGATGGTGCTTCAATCGTAGCAGGGGGGTTAACTTGTAGCAGCAGTGATGGAGAATGTTGTGTATTTTGCGGCTCTTGCGTAAGATCCATTGATGATTCTCTCTCACTGTCGCTGTCACTTAAATCAAAATGTTGTCTTCTTCGAAGACCTGTGCTATGTTGTGTAAGAAAATATGCAATCAGTTTAGTTTTTATGGTCTTAAGCTATGCTCATTATTTTGTGTTATTTTGTAATAGCTTAAATTTGAAAGATAATCTATTCTATAATGATTATTCATTTAACGGTCGTTTCGATAACATATACTCAGTCGAACAAGTTAAACTTATCACATAATCTGTAAACTTAAGCTGTTGCTCCTTTGGCAGAACACAAGAATTTATTATTCAGCGAAACTCTAGCACTTCAGCGTAGAATATTAATTTTTCGTTCACGGCTTAAACATGTTAAAAGATATTCAAAACGACAAGAAAAGATCACTTTGAAAATGTAGTTTGTCCTACATTTTGTATTTTTAATAGTTTCATTCCTTGATATAATACACGTTATATATGTTAGATATATTGATTAGCTGATGTTGCACATTTTACTTTTGCTAATATTATCTCCAACAAACATCACGGTGACGAACCAGACGGTACCTCGTTCTGCGAATTGAGTTCCGCGATGCCTAATTGTCCCGTACAACGTCGCCTCGAAATCAGTCCGCAAAAATGCGATGTAAACTTTATTAGAAAATGGTCTATTTCTTTTAACAAGCGTCACGTTGATATAAAGAAAAATGTGGAACATGGTGTATTTTCTTTACCCATTCCAAGTGCTAAAGAAAGCAAAAGACTATGAATTATTTCAGAAAAACTTGTTTTTGTCGATGTGTACTAGCCACTTGTATAAGACTTTGTTTAAACTTATAGTGAACATTTCTAACAATTTTAATTACATAGACTGTTATATTTAAAAAAAAAACTTCAACAGTGATACAATGCACCGGTTCCTTAGAGTTCAATAAACGGTCAACAGTATTTGTAGTAAATGTGGATAAATGACTGATTCAGTTATGGGTATTTTGCATTAGTTTATCAACATAACACATGTTAGCAAAATGCCAAGAAAATAACTCCAACTACTTAATACATATACTTAAATAAATCTATCATGTCTGTTGGATAGGTAGATTCCGGATTCCTAATCTGGAGCTATTTTCCAAATTAAAGTGCCTCCAGCTGGGCGCGAACCCGCACCGTCACGGCGACAGCGCCTAGTCTGCAATTCCGGCGACGAAACCAACTGAGCTAGCCGGGACAACCCCCAAATATTTTGATGGGATAGCACTGATTAACGTAACCATCACTGAATAACATCGGTATCGGGTTATTTTACTGATAACAGTACAAACTATATGTACGGGGAGACTTTTTACGGCCGTCACACTGCACCAATAACGCTACTGTGAATTTCAAATTATATTGCCCCTAGCTGGGAGCGAACCCGCAACGTCACGGCGACAGCGCCTAGCCTAGCAATTCCAAAAACAGCCATCGAGGTTGCAAGATTCACACTCGTAAGATTAATATAAAGTAACAAAAGACTCTGTACAGTACAAGAACAGATTCAATGTGCAAATTTAGAAATTTCCTTTTTGTGGTAAACACGTTTAGAATAATCAAAGTACCGAAGCACTGAAGTATTCACTACTTCCGGTTTATGTTAAGTGAAAGATTTAAATATTCACATATAAAATTCAATGTTTCCGAATTTCCGTAGAAAACAATGTGCATGACCCCGAAAACCTTAGTACTGAAATTTAGCTGTTTATCCTTTAACAATAAATGTATTTTCTGTCATTTTTATTCCATCAAAAGCTTTAGGATGAACAATTAAATAACAATAAACATGTTGTTTTTTTAAATATATGAAAACGTAACGTTTCAGCCAATCGAGGGGATTAACACTCTTCGATTGTTTAGACAACTGTTTACTTCCAAGCATGTGAATAAAGTAATTTAATACAATCAATAATTTAGTTACTAGAAAAAGATTGGTGAAGTTGCAAAGTGGCCAGTTGTTTTCTACTCAAACAAATAAGAAAATGTTCAATTGTATGATTATAACCAAGACCGGGTACTTGTTTGTTAGGCTTGAGGTAAGAAACGCGATCAGGGGAAGGTTTTCGATACTTCGTTTTCACGGTAAATACAAAGAGAATACGTTTAACCGACAACAACAATAACATACAGAACAGATGTTATTATAATCAAGATCAATAATAAAATATAAATATGCAAGATACGTGCATACAAATATTTTATCGCATTATGTCTCGACTTGGTAATTTATGACCTCTTATATCTAGTTCAATGAATAATTCGGAAACCGTAGTCTGGCTTCGTCCTCATTTTAAATATTCTCCTAAAAATTTAAAGTACTGAAACTACGTCGGGAAAGAGTGATTTCTTTCTTTGTCCTTTAAAAATTAAAGTAGACAGGATTATTCTACTTGATATGATGAAAGAGATCATGCTACTAAGGGCACTAAATTACATGTTTATTATTTACCTCTTACGTATTAGAAAGTATGAACGATTTTTTTTTCGCAATACATCGAACCATAAAAATAGGAAGATGTTTTTCAATATATCGAAGTAAATAGGCACCGTTTTTTTAGGCACATTGGCATCCGTTGTCTGAAAATCAAAAAATCAATATACAGCCGTTGCATCAGTAATCTTTTGTTTTCCGAGATTAAGCAAGGCTTGATCTTTCAGAATTAATTAACCAGTATGTAATGCATTAACTAAAATCTACGTTTTTTTCTCATTTTCAGATACAGTAGTGACTTTAATTATTTTCTTAATTCTCCAAATCATAAAAGCAATAACATAATTATCAGTAAATAATTATAGAATTTTCGCGATATTTGCTTCCTATCGTGAGAAGTGATTATTTTTTTTTCTACCTTACAAGACCACCTTGTTTTTTTTATCTAATATTGTTGAAGTTCCGTGACATTGAGATTTTTTCTACTTGCATTGTATAAATTGAACTGATTTGGAACGAATATTAGCACTTCGTTTGTAAATTATCGCGCGGCGCCATTGTAAAGGACAATTTGGCATCACAGAGCGCAATTCGCACAACAAGGCACTGTCCTGATTCGTCACAGTGTGTATTATGCATAAATGACGATTAAACCAACATTTCGGTAGATATTTGTGCAGTATTCGGAGGAGTTTTGGAGAAAAATAAGAACGCAGCTTAGCAGTATTCGTTACGCAAAATACAGTGAAACCTGTCTTCAAAGCCCACTCAAAAAGCAGTATTTTAATATTTTAAAGACCTTGGTCGTTGTTTACTGGTGAATTTATTATTCTTTAAATCAGTTAAGGGACATAATTATATTAATCCTCCATAAACCAATTCGAAAATGATTCGACTGCGTAACAATGTCGAATAATTGATCTGTGATCCATATTTTCTGACCCTTGTGTTTACCCCGTTCGATATTATCCACAAGATAAGTATCAAAGGTCTGTGCAAATGTTGAAGATATACTGTGGGCTACAATGCGATTCCTTCATTGGCATATTCTTCTTCTTCTTCCGGTATTGTACATAATCCCACTCTGGGGCATTGTCGTACATTTGGGTGTATGATACAAGATCGTGTGTGTGGTGCAATTATATACATGCAGGTAAAAGTAAAAACAGTCAGCCGCACTTCTACAGTGGGGTGGTCAGCGCTCCCTTAAAGGCCTCTAAGGAGTCAGCAGTGGCAATGTGCTCTGGTAGCGCGTTCCACAGCCGGATAGCCGAGGGAAAGAAAGAGTGCCGATAAATGTCAAGCCTGCAGAAGGGGACAACAAACTTCAGTGAATGGCCTCTGGTATTGATAGCAGATGGGTAATAGGCCGTGCATGGAATGTCGACGAGACCATGTTTAATCCTGTAAACCATCACCAACTTCGAGTGTGTGCGGCGCTCTTGAAGGGTTTGCCATCCAAGATCCTTTAACATTTGGCTGGTGCTACTAGTGGTCATGAAGTCTCCCTTTACAAACCGTGCAGCACGCCGTTGGACTGCTTCAATCTGGCTGATGTTGGTTAGGGTATGTGGGTCCCATACAGTGCTTGCATACTCAAGTATGGGCCTCACAAGCGTCTTGTAACTTTGTTCCTTAATGCCTTGAGGACAGCTGGTGAGGTTTCGTTTGAGGAAGGCTAAGGTGTTCGTAGCCTTTTTTTAGCTGTTGCTGACACATGAGTGTTCCAGGACAGGTCATCAGTCAGATGAGCGCCAAGGTATTTGCCATTGGTTACAATGTTTAGCTCTTCATTGTGGATGGTATAGATGGACTTTATAGGGGTTTTCGTTTTAGTGAATCTGATAACCCCGCATTACTGGCGTTGAAGGCCATCATCCAGTCCTTTTCCCACTGCTGTAGCTTATCAAGATCTTCCTGTAGGGCTCTTGCATCTGCTGGAGAGCGTATCTTCCTGTACAGCAGGCTGTCATCTGCAAACAGGCGGGAAGTGGAGGTGACATGTTCTGGCGAGTCATTTATCTATGCCAGGAAGAACAGGGGGCCAATTACTGATCCCTGAGGGACGCCAGAGGTGACTGGCGATGACTCTGACATGCAACCTTCTACGAGGACCTGTTGGGTTCTATGGCTAAGGAAGCTTCTTATCCAGCTCAATATGTTGCCCCGGACTCCATAGTGGTGAAGCTTTGCGGCCAGGTGTTCGTATGGGACAACATCGAATGCCTTACTGAAGTCCAGCAATATGGCGTCTATCTGTTCGCCGTCATCAAGCAAGGTCTTGAAGTGTAAGGATAAGCTGGCTTTCTGTAGACCTCCGTTTTCTAAAACCATGCTGGGCATCACTCAGGATGTTGTTTCGCTCGAAGTGTGCCATGATTTGAATGTGTATCACATGTTCAAGGATTTTGGAGCAGACCGAGGTTAGTGATATGGGCCTGTAATTTGCAGGTTTACTGTGGTCTCCTTTCTTGAAAATAGGAATAACATTTGCTATCCTCCAGTCTGCCGGGACTTCACTTTGTTGAATAGATGCCTTACAGACTAGTGTAAGTGCTGGTACTATTTCTTCGGCGTAGTCTTTGAGGTATCTAGCTGGAATGTTGTCTGGGTCAGCCGCCTTGTGAACGTCTAGTTCAAGAAGAAGCTTTCTCACACCAGGTACTTCTACTGTGAAATAAGGCATGCTGGAACTGGGTTTGACTTGCATTGGTGGGATAAATGATGTTTCTTCTTTCGTGAAGACGCTTGTGAACTGGTTTTCAAGATAGTGGCTTTGTCCTTTGGGTCACTATATGTCATTCCTTCCGATTTGAGGGGAGATTAGGAACTGGGAAAGGGAAAGGGAAAAATGGATGGGCGTTTATATAAAAATTTAACGGTTAAAGAATAAAAAAAATGATTTCTCTGTTAAAGCTAAAAAATTACTTTGAATACCAATAAATGCCGGATTGCCTGATTTTTATTTTGTTATAGGGGAATGTCTTTCGCTTTCGCACCCTCAAATGAAATAATGTATCCACATTTAATTTTTCGACGTACATGTATCTATTTTCTACTCCTTAAATAATTTAAGCACAACCACATAGGAAAAAACAATGACTTGCGCAAGTAAATCCTTAAGTATTTTGTTATTCTATCATCCTTTTCACTTGGATGATTGCACATATAGGTATAATAGTGTTTGTAAAGAAGAAAAAAAGTTTTAAGGGCTTTACGTTTTATTCGTTGAGTTTTATCTGTGTTCTCAACATATTAAGTACACTAGAAACAGCAAGTAAATATGTACATAGTCATGATTTACACGAGACCTGTTTACATAACAAAAATATATAATCATCATAAAAGATACTCAAGTTGAAACTAAAAATGATAAATTGGGGTTGATAATCATCATAAAAGATACTCAAGTTGAAACTAAAAATGATAAATTGGGGTTGATAATGTGCATTTCAAAATAGGGGTATCTACATGTTTATTATACATGCAGACTGGAAGTATTTTTTACAAAATCATTATAATGTATGTAAATACTGACAACCAATCGGATTTAAAGCACCTCCTAAAACCTCTACGCTATCAGGATATAACGAGGATTCACTAAAACGTGCTTTTATCAGCAACCTTACGAACCAATCAGATTGCCGCCTACAAAATCGCGATGTTCATGATGACTGCCGTAAATGTTGAAGTGTTCCGAACATTGTTTTGTATTTTGTACACATGTATACAGTGATGTGATGACATCCCGCGTAATAGGCCGGTGGCCAGAAACATGTTTGCTCCCACCCTTAGGGAATTTTGTAGACATGATTTTTCTGAAAGCCTGATATGTCCTTGATATTTTGCAGTTTGTTTGCACTCTGGCGAGTGGGGCATAAGGGTGTTACGGAGGTTTTAATATGTTACCCCTAAAATTTGTAGAAAAAATATATGGATTTTGAATCTTTAATTCTGCTCTATTCCAGATACGATTTAATAAAACTTGTATTTTTATATAAGGATGAAGTATTATCTGTTGATTGATGTAGTTTTCATTTCAAAATATTTGCACTTAAGTAACATATTCAGTGTATAACATACATAACCCTAAAAAGATGAAATTTAAGTCAGAAACTTTCCTGTAGGATTTTTATTTGTAATCAAACTTAGGCAATAATACATGTTTTTGAAAGCTGCATGATCAAACAATATAAAACAGTGTGATTTTCATAAAAATCACACTGGCAATTGTAAATTTTTTTCCATAATCTTATATGTTACCATATCGCTAATTCAAACATTATATTCATGTTTTGGGATAAACAAGCATATAATATAGAGTTTAATTAAATTATTGAGCTTGATAAATGTAAGTGTTCTTGAAACTTGCATGACTTCAAATTTTCAACATACATAACATATGTTACTTATTAAAATAAGGCCTATTTCCTTGTTTTTATTTATTTTAATAGTGTTAGCTGATATCTATTTGAAGAAATTAACTATGTGTGCTCTGTGCAATGTCCTGATGTTTGTTAGCCCTGTGTAGATTTCTTATTACATTCACAGACGTTTTTTGTGACTAATATTACTGATTGAATGAAGTATTTTCTCTAAAACTGATATAGTTGTACAAAGAACTGATTACATTTACAAAACTGTATCACGACTATGCAATCATTTTAGATTAAACTGTAAAATAATAATAGTAAGAAGTTTCTTGTGTATACTATGTTATGTTATGGTATCTGGTTAAAATGTTAAAGTGTTTAAGCTTGTCCATTTTAAACCTTCAAATCTCCGTAACATATAATTCCGAAGTTACAATATTGACAAAGTACAATGCATTTATTAATTAAATTCTAAAAAAAAATTAGAATTGGTTCCAAAAAAGTAAAAATACAAGAGATAAAAATATTGCTTTGAAAAGTGTTACAAACAAAAAATATTAAAACTACTTATATGTTACCTCATTATTTAAATAATGTTTTTCAGAAAGATCACTTAGAATAAAGAAAATAAATTTCAAAAACCGTGTTTTACCCGGTAGTTTGTATCTAGATTACCGTAGAGTCATTCATAATGTGAATATGAACTTTCTATAAACTATATTTTCTAAAAACAAGGTTGAAAGCACCAGTTCTGGTCTTTTAGAGCAATAATAACTGACATTGCTGTTAAATAAAACATTTGAAATAAGAAAAATAAATTGTCCTAAATGAAACATTATTTTTTCCATTGTTCAAAGAATGCTTAAGAATTTGTTAAGAATTCCGTAAGATCTTTGTAGAATGTTATTTTTCTTAAAGACAAACAAGTGTTAAAGAGAAACATCCTTATCTGAAAGACAATCTGTGTAATGCAGGTGATGATAAGCTAATAGACAAGTTAACGTTGACTTATGTATAATAATTTTTTTTAGGTAAAAATTCTTTTACTCAAGTCAAAAATTGCTATATAATGCTCATGCTGTTTCAATGTTTTACAAATTCTACACCGAACCTTAGTACCGGTATTTTAGATAAAAAAACTACTTTTAAAAACATTTCAAACATCAGATAATTTAATCAGCTTATTTGTGTAGTTTAAATTAAGTAGCTTTGAAATTTGTTATAGATCAACTTTAACATAATATAATATTATATAAAACTATTTATCAAAATGTTAATTAACTAATCATTTGCAGTTTCTTGCTTTTCTTTTCTTATTAATTTTGCTGATTATTAAAGTAAAAATTGGTAACATATTATAGGATGACTAAAAACATAAATAGAACAATAACATGATAAAAAAATGTTAATTTTGTTTATTCTTTCTTTTCTACATTTTGTAAGAACCAATCGAGAGTATCTGGACTTAGCTTTAGACTGGATGCAACAGCCCATGATTAATGCAAACGTAAGCTGTATTACAATGTTGTCACTGAGCCATATTGATAGGTTTATTGTTAATTTGAAAAGATTTAAAATAGGACGAACTTGAACCATCTACATCATACAAATTTATTTCAAGACATATTGAGCAGTACACAGATCATTAACCTCTAAAGTCTAACTAAATTTAAATTAAAAATTCATTACTGTTTAATATCACCGGCATCAATACCTTAATTTCCTTTTGTAGCATAATTCTTAATATATATTACCTATTTTAATACAAGATACATAAAGTGCAGGAAGGTTGGTAACTAAATTACGTTCTTTTGGGTAACATATTTAAAAATGGTGATTTATGATATGGTATTTATTTTTATAATGATATAAAGCTAACTAATCTTTAAAACTCATGAAGAGGTGTATTTAAAACAAAAACAATTACACCAAAACTTCAAATTTATTAACCATAGGCATAAGTATATGATATAGCATAATACTAAAGTCACATATAACTAAAATTAAAGATAATATTAACAAAGTGTTTAACACAGTTTACCTTTAAATCACACAATATGTCTTTCAGAGTTTATTTCTTTATAATTTAGTTTACATGTATTTATAAATATTTTATTTGCTATCTTTGAGATGTTTTTTCCATTGTTTGTTTTCAGATATTTTGGTTGGTTGGAATTTACAAATATATGTATTTATTTACATACATTAAACAAGAAGTGTGTCTCAATGTGATTTTATTACATTAAAATACTGCATTCTTATTTATATTAATGAATTAAGCAAATAAAACATAAATTACTTGCTAATGTAAGTAAGAAATGTTTCATACAACTTTTTAAACTAGGTTTTGATGTTAAGTAACATACACATGTATCTTATTGACTATTTATAGACCTATACCTTAGGTTGCAGATGTTTTATTGCATTTACAATTTAAAAAAAACCCCACCTTCCTGGGAAAAAAATAGGTTTATTTTAGAACTTTTATAATTGCCAATTATTTCTTCAACGCATACAATTTTCTCAAAGGTCACATATTCAAACAAGCGTTACGGTAAAACGCCCCACTCGCCAGAAAGCAAACACATTGCAAAATGCGAAGAATGGGATAGGCTTTCAGAAAAACATACCCTTTAAAATTCCCCGAGGGGGAGAGGGTCTATTGGCAGCTCAAGTTCTAATACATTTATGGCATGTTTTCCCATTTTCTTTTCTTTCGGTAACATATTTCAATATAGCGTAACGGGCTTATGTCCCAATGTATATCACTGTATTACATTTGTCCTGAATTCTCATTTAACTTACTATATTTTACTTATAAGTAACCTAAGAAATGTTTCATACATCTTATTTTACTAGGTTTTTATGTTAAGTAACATAACTTAATCACTATTTTAGAGCAATACCTTAGGTTACAGATGTTTTATTGCAAATGAATGTAGTTGAGAGCTTCCTGGTGTAGAATAAATAGGTTTATTTTAGAACTTTTACAATTGTCAAATATTTCATTCTTACATAAACTTTTTTTCAAAGGTAACATATTCAAACAGGCGTTACGGAAAAACGCGCCACTCGCCAGAGTGCAAACAACTTGCAAAATGCGCAGAATGGTAAAGGCTTTCAGAAAAACATACCCTTCAAAATTCCCTTAGTGGGGGGGGGGGGGGGGGGGGAGGGGGGTCTATTGGCAGCTCAAGGTCTATAAGATATATTTTACTGAAAATTGGCTTGTTTTATTAATATTGCATTCATATCCACTAAAATGAATCATGCTTCCTGTGTCGCCTTTCTTAACATATTTATCGGGAAAAAAAACACAATAGCAAATATATACGGTATTTGCGTGCCGTAACATTTTATTAGTAAGATCTGATTTGAGTGAGATTTTACAGACAAGTAATAATACCAAGACAGTCAGAGCTATGCTAGTAAAAAAATCGATCTCAGCATTCTGAATAATACGCGAGATAAATGATCATATCTCGTAATTTTGGTGCCTTATCGAATTTAATTAAGAGTAGGTAAATTGCAATGGTATGATCTGCTGTGGACTGACATTCAAGTATGCAGTATATTCGAAAATTAAATATTCTTACAATCTAAGACGCAACAGGTGTGAATTATAGTATTTAATATATCGTTTACCTTTATTGAAAAACCTTGTTCTTAGATAGTGATGGGCAATCGGCCATTTTTTTTAAATCGATTTATCGGAACTTTCAACAAACTAATTAATCGACTAAATAAAATCGGGAATTATGGGACATTTTAGATAATATTATTTGCGCATTGCAAACTAAAAATAGAAACAATACAGTTGTCTATGTCGATATATGCGTTTTTTAATGTTTGTCTTTCACTAAAACTGGTTAACTGGTAAAACAATATTCATTATGACTAGATAAACTTACTAGAAAATACAACACATATTCAGAGTTAAAGACTGACAACAACAGTGTTCCTACAGTAACTAGTAAATGTTTCATGGTAGACCATAGGTTCATTTTTTTTTTTAAATCCATTTGATATTTACAAGTTACTGTTAAGAAGTCCATGCTATTGTAAATCACTAATTTTATGTCCAAAGTTTTCTTTGATGGGGGTGGGCTGGTTAAATTTTCAAAACCCAAACAATTTCCAACATCAAATATCCGTTTTCACGGATAATCGTAAATTTTATTGTGGTCTTCCTCGTTTTCCTGACCCACGTCCGCCATATCTAAACATCGATAAACATCGAAATTCTAATCTCCGACTTTTTTGCGGCCCAAAATCTACTAGACTATTACAGACCTTGGTATGATGTTTCAAGCTGTTTATTTTTCAAACATTATTTGGTTATTTACCATTAATACATTGTAACTGAAACGCACGACAAAAATGTGTTATTCATAGTGAGCTTGAAACCGTAAATTCTAAATAGTGCTGTATCAGTGCTGCAGATATCAGGTGACAACTTTAGGTCCGCATATTTTTGCATATGATCGAAAAATACATTTGATCAAATAAGTTACTTCCATTGAAAAATATATATTCACAGAAACGAGATTTCACGATCAAAATTTGATATCCAGAAAATCTGATTAATCGAAACTGTCCGCACTATGTCGCCCATCGCTGGGTTTAGCTCGTCGACCCGATATATTCGACTAGAGACTGGCTTATATAACTTGGATGAATATGCTCTTTCTATTGATGCACAATTCGACACTAAAGCGATTATTACTATAACCATTTCCGGTGATATAAAGGGCATTATACCGCGTTGCGTTGACGTTTTGACGCCGATGACACCACCGGCGGATAATACTACTTACAATTTTAGAGCGAGTAAGCATGAGTGAGTCCAGTTGGTTCCAGTTTCCGGAAAGCCTTCTCACACTGAATCAGTCTGTTGAATGTAATGTGACTGAATATTACTTGTTTGATATATCGCACCTTTAAATATATGGAAAATACAGAGAGATTTCAAATACTCAATGGTAAAGAACCTTTCAAATTCAAGTCATTGAAATACAAGTGTAACTTGCTAAATATAAACATTTCGATTGTGACGCGTATGAAGTAAATAAATGATAAAGACGAATCATAAATTATGATACATAATTGTTACATCGGCTTGCAAGTAATATGAAAATCAATTCTTACTCTCTCCTTGCGAAATTTGGTCCGTTTAGTATAGGCTATTTAAAATCAATACGTGAAAGACTCAAAACGTGGCACTTATACATGAATCTTCTATAAATAATATGGACTTATTGGTTTGTTTATACATGCTGCTCACATGTGGTTTTGGTTAATAGATGTTGCTCTACATGTTAGTTGGATTACACTTGTTGCAATACATAAATATTGTTTGGATCTTACATGCTGATCTACATGTTGGTTGGTTTATAAATGTTGCTTAAGTATTGATTACAGAAGGTTATCAGAGCCAATTTGTTTTATTATGTTATTAAAATTTAGGAATGAGTCTGAATGTTACGTGCGTTCAACGCTATAATCCACACCTCATCTAGCGGCCCTCATTCTCTCATAACTATGTTATAATGTGAGGCCCTACTTTTGTCTCGTTCGTAAATTTGTATGTCGGTTTCGTCCCCTGTGTTGTCAGTTTTTTTTTCTACCTTGTTGTTTGTTGGTTTAGGAACGCTGTTGTCAAATGTGTCTACCTTGATGTTTATCGATTTCGTTCCGGTCTTGTCAGTTGTTTCAATCTTGTTGTTATATAACTTTTAATCACCGTTGCCTTACTTCTGACTAAAGTGGAAAGGTCGGTAATTATAAAAGCTGATACTCTTAATACGTGTATGCACTGCAAAAACAACTGACTAACTATCACTTTGAATAGCTGAGAAATTTAAATTTAAATATCTGTATGCATCCTCTATTTAAATCATCTTTTTATGAACCAAAAATATTGCAATGCACATTCAATTTTCATTACAAATCACATTTTATATAGCATATCAATATAAATTTTTGTTAAGCATAAACTCGCTTTCAGGGAATGTTTTATTTACAATGAACATAAATCTTATTCTAAGAGAATATCTTCAACAATACAATCATAAATCTGAAAAAAACATCACACACACAAAATCTAACAATATTTGAACGGTATCATTGGATTTGTTTAAAGCCCATTCATATGCCACGGTTCAGTGTCGGTATTATATTAAGAGAAATAATAATATGTGTACGTCTTCAACAAATCGACATTATTTCTTAAAATGACGTCATAAAGTTGATCAGACGATGTAGCTTATTATGCATCTCGCGGCAAAAATAATATTGTAAAATCAAAATGTCTACGAACATGACCCATTATTTATTTAGAAATAATTTTTTTGCGATCTTTTCAAATACAATAACAACTTAAATGTCAAAATCTATAACAGAATGCACCTTGCCCGATTTATACTTGTATCAAGTTCTGTTGTATATACCCCCAGAATAAATACTACATACATGTCAATATATACCGAGCAAAAATGAAAATTTCCCCTTTTCAAAATTTAAAAAAAATTGTTCAGTAATGCTTTAATATCTTCTTAGTTTTTTTTTTTTTTTTGGTATTTGCACATATCTGGACATTTAAGAAAGCGGGAAGAAGTTGTTATTTTTCCACAGAGGTCATAGTTATTTTCTCTTTCCTAAATAATGATGAGATCGATATATGTTTAACTGAAAGTGTCAAACAGACGATATTTGCATCCATTGACATAATTGATGAAATAGGAGTTTACCATGTTATTTTGTCAAGTTTTCAATTTTGCTCAGTATACTATATATAGTATAAAATTCTAAAACTAATATTTATAGAAATTCAATAAACTTAAAAATCGGATGATTCGAAAATGACGTTTATTTGGTCAGAAATTTTAAAAAGCGTGTCCGAATACTGGTCAATTTTTATCGAAATGAAACATTTGTTTTCGTTTAGAAAGGCGGTTACACATCTATCACACCGCTATACAATTTAAAAACATTTTGCACAAAACAATGTGACAAAAAATGGAATTTTCTATTTGAATCCTGTTGAAAACGTTATGAATAAAATAGAGAAGAGTGTGTTGGCCTATCGTGCCACAGTATGTTATTTTAGTGCAATCGAATGGCAAAATACAGTATTTTCCCATTCTATGATTAGCGGTCACGCCATCAAGCTAACATAGACCTCTATTATAGAACGTATAACAATCCCAATCAGGATTTTTGTCTTCATACGCGTAGTATACAGTCCGCAATGTATTTACGTAACTAAACCGTAGACAAATAAATAAATATGGTATTTTTGTCGATTTAGTTTAGAAACCCGTAATATTGAGTTAATATCACTTATTTTAAGTCTAATGTGACTTTTGAACACTGTCTAATATTTGTATGTAAGAGCGGGTCTATGGGCATTCTATAAATAGCGGTCACGTCATCAAATTAACTAGTCCCAATCCCAGTGTACTTTGAGCGAAAGTACACAGGTCAATGTGATGATCACGTGACCGGTGTGTACACAATGGTATTTTCCTTTAAATGTGCATCAAATTTAAATGATACAGAAACGAGAAAATGATCACAAACGATAGCGGTTGCAGTGATTATTAACTTGAGAAATGCTTTCTGAGTACAAGTGAGCTAAAATGTAATTTTTTATTACGTTAATCAAATACAAATGTGTTTTTCTGCGTAAATAGGATATTGATACTCCTTCATTGTAATTTACACTTTTTTGAATGATTCAATCAAATAATTTCCAAACTCAACATTTATCAAGTGTGCACTTAGAACTTTTGAGTAGTGTATACTACATGTTTACTTTACTGTTTTAGTTTCAATTGATAATAATTGAAGGCCTTGGTGTGATTATTTTGTCAGCGATGACGTGTGATTGATGTTTTTGTGCGTATATTATGTGGATTTTTCTTCGAATGTAGATGCAAATTTTGTGAATGGGTTTGTTATTATTCTATTTGTGATTATTGCAAAAAAATGTATAGGTCGACCAAGCTAAATTGGCGATGTTTACAATTATTTATAGAATGTAAACACGGGTTTAGGCAAATTTACGCGTTAAAAGTACTATTTTGCCTTATTATATCACATCGCCTGATAGCTCAGTGGCTAACGCGTCTGGCAGTCATAGGCCTAACTTTTTTTCGACACGGGTTCGATTCACAGTGACACACGGCTTTTATTGAAATATTTAAGATTTATATTTTTTAAAGTTTAACTGCAGTCACTTCAAAGTATTGTATATATTTTGCTTCAGTTTATTTTATCGCGGAAATAATTATAAGGTAAATAATATTTAAAAAATGTAAACAAAAAAAACATGTTTCGAACCTACAACCTATAACAGCGTTTCTGAAGTGTTTACAAGACTGCGTCTTAGACCACTCGGCTAATGGGACAAGTATGGGAGCTTTACGCTTTGTATTAAACAACGATTAAAATATTATTTCATTGTTTCCATGTAACGCCAATGTAAACACGCCAATGTAAACATTTCCAAATTATTGTCCAACAACATTGACCTGGCACTTCATTAATTTTCGTAAAGGTCATTGGATAAACACGGGTATCAGCGAATACACCGATAAATTTATTCCATTTACACGTCAGTGATGTGTAGATGCCGGACTACCGAGTCGAAGTAGATCGTAACATTTACGAAAATTAACGAATACAGGGTCAAATGCAAGAGTGCCAGGTCAATGTTGTTGGACAATACCGTTGTCTGATAATACAAATTGATAAATCCTGGTAATAAACAATAAATAAAATAGACCCTTACGATATAATATACATGATATTTGACGGAAAATTATAAATTATTGTCTTTGTGTCGTGTTTTTTTTCTCGAGAACGTATAATATTATATATGTATATTAATAGTAAATAATTATCATTTTATTAAAGAACACAGTATGTACATGTATGTAGACTCGTTGGCAGGTAATTGTGCCTTTAAAATTATTTTGTTAAATAACGAGAGTTGCTAATGGGATTGCTGTTTTAAGCAAATAAAGTAACGGTAACTGGTAAAGGAATGTTATTATGTTATGAATATTTTTGCAAAACATTGGTTCATTGCAATACGATTTTTCTGCATGCGATTTTTTATGTGGCGTTGCGAATATTATAATGCCAAACTGGAAATTTTAAAGATTAGGAAGCTATATATGAATAGAAGAAATCAAGATCACGGTCACTAATCGATAAATAGAGAAGTCTGATCCATAGTGTCATCAAACTCAGTAACTTAGTAGTTCGGTTAATTAAAGCAAGTATATGACGCTTAACTATTTGATGTCAACATATCAAATGCCAAGGTCAATGCGATCTTTCATCGTTTGGGATGGATCGAAATTGTACTATTTAATGGTGTAATTACTGAGTTGCGCTCAACCCGGGGCTAGGCGGCGTGGGCAGTATTAAGCATTTCCATTACTGCCCATGAACAGGCTCAATCAAACCGAGCCTGCAGTACTTTCATATTTGTCGTGTTCGGTGGCTTTCAAAGTTCCCTTTTCATCTATTTCAGGCAGAAATTGTTTACATTTTTCTAAAGTAATGCATTTAGTTAGCATTATGTTATGTGCTTTAGCAATTACGTTATTTTTAGCTCACCTGTCACAAAGTGACAGGGTGAGCTTTTGTGACCGCCTGATGTCCGTCGTGCGTCGTCCGTCGTCTGTCGTCAACAATTGCTTCAATCGACTTCTTCTCTGAAACGGCTTGGCCAATTTTGATGAAACTTGCCACGGATGTTCCTTGCATGAAGCTCTTCCAAAGTTGTTCAAAGAAATCAATTCCATACAGAACTCTGGTTGCCATGCAAACCGAAATAGATGAAAAGGGAACTTTGAAAACCACCGAACACGACAAATATGAAAATACTGCAGGCTCGGTTTGATTGAGCCTGTTCATGGGCAATAATGGGATTGCATATTACTGCCCACGCCGCCTAGCCCCGGGTTGAGCGCAACTCAATATTTACACAAATAAACAGTACAATTTTGATCCATCCCAAACGATGGTATGCATATGGCGGTGAACATGGAACCTTCAATTAGGTATTTTCAGATTAATACCACTCCATGTTCAGCGGCGTATGGTCCCCAGATAAAAGAATGGGTTTGCCCTAAACGAGAAAACAATGGGCGGAACTAAACAGAATAGAATTTAGAAAGGGGATCTTAGAATATAAATCCTGCGTATCACAGACAACGCCAAAGGCAAAATTTAAAAAGCAGGAAGTATATCCTTGGGGGTGATTGGACAATATCCAAAACCTTATTAGATGGGATATTGAAACCACCTATGTTTAAACTGGCCGAAATATAAAAACAAAAGTAATTTTAGAAGTACTATTAACTTTGTACATAAGTATCGTGCTCAACGACCTTCAAAGGACGTAACTGATAACAGCACTGGCCTAGAGCTTAGATATTTGGCATTTAGCATCCTCTAGTGGAGCTCTACAAAGATTGTTCAAATTATGTCCCTGGGGTCAAAATTGGCCCCGCCCCAGGGGTCACTTCGTTTTACATAGACTTATATAGGTAAAACTTTAAAAATCTTCTTGTCTGAAACCACAAGGCCTAGAGCTTAGATAATTGGCATTTAGCATCCTCTAGTGGAACTCTACAAAGATTGTTCAAATGATTTCCCTGGGGTCAAAATTGGCCCCGCCCAGGGGGTCACTTCATTTTACATAGACTTATATAGGAAAAACTTTAAAAATCTTCTTGTCTGAAACCACAAGGCCTAGAGCTTAGATATTTGGCATTTAGCATCCTCTAGTGGAACTCTACAAAGATTGTTCAAATGATTTCCCTGGGGTCAAAATTGGCCCCGCCCAGGGGGTCACTTCATTTTAAAAAGACTTATATAGGAAAAACTTTAAAAATCTTCTTGTCTGAAACCACAAGGCCTAGAGCTTAGATATTTGGCATTTAGCACCCTCTAGTGGAACTCTACAAAGATTGTTCAAATTGTTTCCCTGGGGTCAAAATTGGCCCCGCCCCAGGGGTCACTTCATTTATTATAGACTTATATTGGAAAAGCTTTAAAAATCTTCTTGTCTGAAACCACAAGGCCTAGAGTTTAGATATTTGGCATTTAGCACCCTCTAGTAGAACTCTACAAAGATTGTTCAAATGATTTCCCTGGGGTCAAAATTGGCCCCGCCCAAGGGGTCACTTCATTTTACATAGACTTATATAGGAAAAACTTTAAAAATCTTCTTGTCTGAAACCACAAGGCCTAGAGCTTAGATATTTGGCATTTAGCATCCTCTAGTGGAACTCTACAAAGATTGTTCAAATTATTTCCCAAGGGTCTAAATTGGCCCCGCCCCAGGGGTCACTTCATTTTATAAAGACTTGTATATTAGGAAAAACTTTAAAAATCTTCTTGTCTGAAACCACAAAGCCTAGAGCTTAGATATTTGGCATTTAGCATCCTCTAGTGGAACTCTACAAAGACTGTTCAAATTATTTCCCAGGGGTCTAAATTGGCCCCGCCCCAGGGGTCACTTCATATTTTAAAGACTTGTATAGGAAAAACTTTAAAAATCTTCTTGTCTGAAACCACAAAACCTAGAGCTTAGATATTTGGCATTTTGCATCCTCTAGTGGAACTCTACAAAGTTTGTTCAAATTATTTCCCTGGGGTCAAAATTGGCCCCGCCCCAGGGGTCACTTCATTTTACATAGACTTATTTAGGAAAAACTTTAAAAATCTTCTTGTCTGAAACCACAAGGCCTAGAGCTGAGATATTTGGCATTTAGCATCATCTAGTAGAACTCTACAAAGATTGTTCAAATTTTTCCCCTGGGGTCAAAATTGGCCCCGCCCCAGGGGTCACTTCATTTTGTATAGACTTATATAGGAAAAACTTAAAAAATCTTCTTGTCTGAAACCACAAGGCCTAGAGCTTAGATATTTGGCATTTAGCACCCTCTAGTGGAACTCTACAAAGAATGTTCAAATTATTTCCCTGAGGTCAAAATTGGCCCCGCCCCAGGGGTCACTTCATTTTACATAGACTGATTTAGGAAAAACTTTAAAAATCTTCTTGTCTGAAACCGCAAGGCCTAGAGCTTAGATATTTGGCATTTAGCACCCTCTAGTGGAACTCTACAAAGATTGTTCAAATGATTTCCCTGGGGTCAAAATATGCCCCACCCCAGGGGTCACTTTATTTTGCATAGACTTATAAAGGAAAAACTTTAAAAATCTTCTTGTCTGAAACCACAAGGCCTAGAGGTTAGATATTTGGCATTTAGCACTCTCTAGTGGAACTATACAAAGATTGCTTAAATGATTTCCCTGGGGTCAAAATTGGCCCTGTCGCAGGGGTCACTTCATTTTATATAGATTTATATATGAAAAACTTTAAAAATCTTTTTGTCTGAAACCACAAGGCCTAGAGCTTAGATATTTGGCATTTAGCATCCTCTATTGGAACTGTACAAAGATTGTTCATATTATTTTCCTGGGGTCAAAATTGGCCCCGCCCCAGGGGTCACTTAATTTTACATAGACTTGTATAGGCAAAACTTTAAAAATCTTCTTGTCTGAAACCAGAAGCTGAGAGTACTTTTGTACTCAGGTGAGCGATATAGGGCCATCATGGCCCTCTTGTTAAAAAGAAGGCCCAAAAAGACATTGCCTGGGGCAGACAGTCAATGACAAAAATATCATGATTATGATCAATGTGCTTTACCTAGTAGGAAATCGATAAATCGCATTCAATCAAAACTGAATATGAGGTCAAAATATAAGTTAATGTTTTATTACCTGTGTTTTCAGATAATGAGTAAAGTGTTTTATTATCTAATGACAATTGAGCATATTCACGGTTTTACTGGTTCCTCATGTAAACAGAAGAAAAGGACCACCTTAAGAGAATGCTTACAGTATACATGACATTCTGTCAGGTTAAAAAGTGACAAGAATCACCAGATTGTGTAACATATACACTATTATAGATGTCACCGGAGCGTGTTCATCATCCATTTTGAATTACGTACCTTAAGTTTGAAGTGGGTGAAGTACTTAAGCTAAGCGACTGGATTCATGCCGGATATCGATTTAAGTGATGTTCTCATTTGTTTTCTCATTTCAACATCAATACTGTTTGACAATAAATATTATGAATCAAACACATTCATAAGATAATTTTATTTTGTTATTTATTTCCATCATGTTATGCTTTAATTTTGATATTATGATATTTTATAAACAGATGTCAGGCAAAATTGGATGATTGACTATCTTTGTGAATCTTTCACATCTGATACGTTAGTTTGTCTTGACAATTAGATGACCTTGTTGAACTTATTATTGATAAGCAGACAGTAACGTAGTAAACTGTGTTATAGAATATGGCAGATAAGGGCAAATCAAATATTTTTCGAGTGATCAACATTCATCATGTGAACATTGCGATATCAAATCTGTAGATCTAAATTATTTAAACTTTTTGTTGATAAACCAAACTTAAATGCACTTGTCTGTCACGTGACTGTCTGTTTATCGATAACGTACCATATAATATTGTTATTGTGTAACTGAATATTTTGTTAAACATGTAAATATGTAGCATTATGGTTCATTTCAATAAAAAACCTTCTGCATGTGATTGTTTTAAGTTTCATAATAACAATGCTAATAATATATTAAGACAAACTGCATGGATTCCAAATAACAGTAATCTTATTGTCATTATATTACTATATATTATAATATAGTTATATGGTTTCTTGACAGGGTGTGTGAGGATTTATTATACTGCAAAGATTTTTGCTCGAATTTGATCGGAAAATGTGATGTTGATGTTTATCCGTATTTACGGCTCGGCCGTAGATATGAACGCACGTGCCCTAATTCCCCCCTCTGGCCTCTCACCTTTTGTTGTCGTCCGCCATATTTTTTGAATTTCCGTGAAAATGCATAATTTGAAGCCGATTTTGTAAATTATAAAGCGGTATGCTTGGGGATTACTTAAATTGTTACAGAAAATATTTGTTATATGTTTTTAACATTGAAAACGGTCAGATTATTCTCAAATTTTGTTAAAAAGTATCAATTCGATAGTCCATTCAATTTCTATAGAAGTGACGTCATACAGGTAAATAAATGACGTCAGACATGTAATTATTGAGGTTCTCAAAGGGGAATTAAGCCGTCCGGCATTAAATAAGCGAAATAAATGAAAAATCGATGTTTTCTTATAAATTGTCTGAAAAGGTCTTTGCAGTATAATAAAAACAAAATTTGGTTCCTTGAAAGGGTATGTGAGGATATATTGCCGGTCTGGGTGTCATAATAGCCCTCGCCTGCGGCTCGGGTAATATGACACCCAGACCGGCAATATATCCTCACATTCCGTCAAGAAACCAAATAAGTATATAATATTGCCGGTCTGGGTGTCATATTACCGTAGCCGTAGACAATGAATAATATTATGACACTCAGACCGGCAATATATCCTCACCCACCCTATCAAGAAACCAAATGAATGTTTATATACTGAAAAACCTTTTTCCAGCAAAATATATTTTTAAAAAATTGATTTTCATTTATTTCGCTTATTTAATTTCGAACGGCTTTTTCCGCGCTGAGGACCTCTGTCAATATTTACCTGTTTGACGTCATTGATTTACCTGCATGACGTCACTACTATAGAGTTTCAACGGATTTCCGGTTCGATATTTATTTTGAAAATTTAAGAATATTCCGAATGTTTTTAACTTTATTTACTTTGCACATTTATTTCTTATAATAATTTAAGTAATCCATATCTTACGACTTAATGAATTAGGAGGCTTAAGAATATGAATTTTAATCAAAATTCAAAACAAAATGGCATACGACAACAAAAGGTGGGAGTTCAGAAGGGGAAATAAAGGCACTTTCAGTTCACATGTACGGCTGATCCGTAAATACGGATGTACATCAACGGCACAATATCCAATCAAGGAAATTTATTCGCAGTTGAATAAATAATATATATCAGATTTGATAAATTGTAATAAATGATTTCTGATAAACAAAATGTAATCAAACATATGTAGAACTTGTCAAATGTCGATACACTTGTCATTTGACAATGTCATACAGTTTAGAAACTCACGATTCGTTACAAGCTGCTGAAACTGAGGATTTAATTGCGTTTTAATTGTCCCAAAGTCAGTACATAAGCTGTTTGAAATTTCAAAGCACTAAGTGCTGAAGCCACCGGAGCGTACATATTACCAAAATAAAGCGAATCCATAATGTGCAATGTAACAAGAATTACAGTGTTATTCCAGCCATTAAAGATATATAATAACTGAACAGAATGAGAAAGTCCTATGAAATCCCTCTGGTTCTCACTTTCGTTATTTGTTTGCGGCGTCCATTTTGAAACTGATTGTTGTAATACCATGCTCTCTTTTCCTCGCTACTTTTTGGCCATTCCTGATATGCATATTTCATTTTTTTTCATATGCTTGCAAAACTGTGGGTTGTCTATGTTGTAAAGCATATAAATATGTTATATTAGTTTAATCGCAGTAAAATTTTCATTGTAAATAAACAATAACTTTCAGACAGATGAACAAAGAACGATCAATGAAAAGTATCCAATTCGAGTGTTTGCTGGAAATTGGATTGTTGAACCCATCCCTAATAAAACTAGCCATAATATTGAAACAAAAGTAATTTAAGGAGAACTATTGAAACAAGTGTATAGCTATAAAATCAGACAATTTTGAAATTCAAAATTAATAACAAAGTTATGAACCAAACTTTAGCTTCAAGGTAATGCTGTTACCTTGACCTTTAAGGAAGCGAACAAAATGTTGAGTGACATGTCGCCTCGATATGGTAATCATTTCAGTATAATAATTGTTAAATTCAACAATAAATAAAAGAGTTACAGACAGGACACAATTTTGCTTAAAGGTCATGCTGTGACCTTGACTTTCAAAGTAGCAACCCAAATGTTGCGCGACACGTCTTCTCATTATGGTGATCATTTCTGTGAAATAATTTTAAAATCTGGTTTCAAATGACAAAGTTATGGGCCAGATACCATGTTGCTTCAAGGTCATACTCTGACCATGACCTTTAAAATCCGACTTCAAATAAAAAAGTTATGAGCCGGACAAGATTTTGCTGCAAGGTCATGCATTGACCTTGATCTTCAAAGTTGCGACCCAAATATTGCGCGCGGCATGTCGTCTCATTATGGTGATCATTTCTGTGAAATCCAACTTCAAATAAAAAAAATATTGGCCGTACATAATTTTTTATTCAAGGTCTTGCTGTGACTTTGACCTTCATCGGACGTATCGGGACGTACGAACGGACGCACGACCCGGCGACTGTATGCTCCCCCGAATTGAGCAGAATAAATTGAAAAAAGGAGCATAAAAGTGATACTTTCTGTGAAATAATTTAAAAGTCTGACTACAAATAAGAAAGTTATTTGCCGGACACTATGTTGCTACAGGGTCATGCCGTGACCTTGACCTTTAGGGTAGCAACCCAAGTGTTGCGCGCGACACGTCGTCTCATTATGGTGATCATTTCTTTTAAATAATTTTAAAATCCGACTTCAAAAGAAAACGTTAAGGGCCGAATACTTATTTGCTATAAGGCCATGCTGTGACTTTGACCATGAAGGAAGTGACCCAAATGTTGCCCGCAACACGTCGTCTCCATCTTCAAGTAACAAAGTTATGGGCCAGACATGAATGCGGGACGTACGGACTCATAGACGGACATACAACCCGGCGAATATATGCTTCCCCGAATTTCTTAAAAATTGACAGTCTCTGATCAGCCTCCACTGATATGCAATTGATATGGTTTAACCTTGTCACACATGGAATACAAGCTTTATCCATGTTGACCCCTTTATACTGACTTGTGCATAATAATTTATGTCTAATAACTTGGAAAGAGCAGACATTAAACATTGAATAAGTGTGAGTGTTTTGCACAGGAAATCCGTTTCCAACTTTAACCCTGTACTCCAAATATGTCCCTTTATGGCATTGGCATAACCTGAAAAGAGTAGACATAAAACCTTGAATACTTGTGAGTGTTTTGCACAGAAAATCCATTTCTAACTTTAACCTCGTACTCCATATTTGTCCCTTTATGGTATTGGCTTACAGTGTAGATCTTGATCACCTAGCACCTTTGTGCTGTCTGATCAGGATCTGCAATGCAGTTCACTTTTAGATTCATGAGGATATTTCTGAACCAGATTGGGAAATTTATAAAACGTTATTTAAGTGCAGTCGAACCCCGATGCCTCGAACTCCACGGGACCGGCAGATTTGTTCGAACCAGCGGTAGTTCGAGCGATCCGTGGTTGGTATGTGAGCATGGGGTTTTGTTAATAACTCAACTAAGCTCACCCATAACAAATATAAAATATTTCTTATTTTAATGTTTTTAATATATTTATTTATATCTTTAAAAATCAATTTTTGTCCTTTTTGAATAAATATTATTCTATTACTGTGGTACCATCATATTATGCGCGGGTAAAGATTACGGGTATTATGTGCTATCTTAAATGCAATCTTTAAACGAAAGTAAAATCCCAACGGACTGGAAAAAAGCAAATGTCTCTCCAGTATACAAGAAGGGTGAAAAGTCTGACCCTGCCAACTATAGGCCTATATCTCTGACATGCATACTATGCAAAACCTTAGAACATATTGTTTCTTCCTCTATAACTAAATACTTTAATAGTCGTAACCTATTTAATGAACTACAGCATGGCTTCAGAGAAAAGCGCTCTTGCGAGACCCAACTTCTCATGCTTGTAAATGACCTTGTTAAATCCATCCTCCAGAAAAAGCAAACCGATCTTATCCTACTCGACTTTAGCAAAGCTTTTGACAAGGTCAGCCATGAAAAACTACTCCTAAAACTCCATAGATATGGCATAAGAGGTTCAAATCTTAAATTGATTAAGGCCTTCCTAGATGATAGACAACAATCCGTTGTCATAAATGGCATATGCTCTTCTTCCATTCCTGTTTCCTCTGGGGTTCCCCAAGGCTCGGTGCTTGGGCCCCTACTATTCCTTGCATATATACTGAACAAAAATGAAAACTTACCAGTTTTTAAATTCAAAACTTTTGTTCAGTGATGCTTTGTTTAATTTTTTATTTAATTTGTGGTATTTGTACATATCTGGACGTTTTATAAAGCGGGAAGATGTTGTTATGTTTTCTTAGGACTCGGCGTTGCCTCCTCTTTTCTAAATCATGGTGAGATCGATAATTTTTAACACAAAAGTCTCAAACAGATTATTTGACTGTCAAATTTAAGTGTGTGGCATGAACAGAAGGAAAAACACAATCTTTAAAGCCCACTGAAGCAAAGAAATAAGATACAGTTACTTAAATATCCGATTTTGCAAATTACCTCCCTTTAAATTAAATACAGAACAAAATCAAACGTTTAATTTTCCACAACCACGTTTTCTTTTTCTTGTTTCTTTTTTAAAATAACGATAGATACTGGACCAACAACTACCAAGATAAACATATTGGTGATCGAATTCCGTTAGATATATGCATTTGCTGACATAATGCGCATCAGGTTCTAGTTCACCTCGTTATATCCCCTCTTAAATATATATTAAATCTGTTTATAAACTAATGTAACTCCTAGAAATGCAGTAAGATTTTGTTGACTGGTCGCTGTGTATTGTAGGGAGAGTTGTGGTGATTAACTGTCTATTTGGGTATTTTTATGTATCGATACATCTACATCTACATCTACATTTGACGACCCAACAATCGATCACCGATTATGACTGGTCGGCGCTGTCAGAGAGACAGTTGTTATAGAAAAATGAGTATAATACAGTGTTAAAGTTAAAAAGATAAAAGGACAGTATGCTACAGTTAAAACAGGATAGGACAGAATTACTGCAAGTTGACCACCGCCAGCCTCTCTGTAAAGATACTGAGGCTGGGGCTCTCTTTAACAGTTGAGGGGAGGCTGTTCCAGAGTCTGATGGTTCTGGGGAAATAAGAGTTTGCAAAGTAGTTAGTGCGGGACTGAGGGATTAAGTAATTAAGATTTCTAGTGTGTATCAAGTAGCTAGGGTCGACTGCTACTGAGTGGGCTCTTATCTTGTAGAACATTATAAGGGAGCTGTTTAACCTACGGTAATAGAGGGTTTTCCAGTTTAGGGTGTTCAACATTTCGGTCACACTACTACGGTAGTTGTAATCATTCATAACATACCTGGCAGCTGACCTTTGGACACATTCGACTTTATGGACAAGGGATTTCTGCCAAGGGTGCCAGACACTTGAGCAGTATTCTAGTTGGGGGCGCACATAGGTGATGTATGCGGCTTCTTTGACCTTGACATTGTCTGTCTTGACATTTCTCTGGATAAAACGAAGGGAAGAGGTAGCCTTAGAAGTTATGTTATCAATATGTTGTGACCAGTTTAAGTCCTTTGTGATGGTAATACCCAAGTATTTTGCTGAGCAAGTAGACTTTAACTCTATATTGTGTAACCTATAAGGGTAAATGGTAGGGTTTTTCTTCCTACTTACTCTAAGGACTTCACATTTATCGGGATTGAATTCCATTAGCCAGGCTCTTTCCCATTTTTCTAACTTATGGAGATCATGCTGGAGGGATAAACAATCATTGTTTGACTGAACAGTGAGGTACACGATGGTGTCATCTGCAAACATTCTAGTTTTGCATTTGACTGAGTCTGGCAGGTCGTTTATGTATATCAAGAATAGGCAGGGCCCAAGGACGGATCCCTGTGGAACCCCAGACAAGACTGGGAGTTCGCTGGATAGGTGCCCTTCGACTGCGACCCTCTGAGTGCGGTTTGCAAGGAAGGATTTGACCCAGTTAGTAACTTGTGGACTGACTCCTACAGATTGTAACTTATAGATTAACCTCAGATGGTCGACTTTATCAAATGCTTTGGAAAAGTCCATAACAATGACGTCAGTTTGGTGACCCTGTTCTAAGTTGGTGTAGAGTTCCTGTGTGAAGTTGATGAGTTGGGTTTCGCAACTATGACCCGATCTAAAGCCATGTTGGAACGGGCTAAGAATGTTGTTTTTATCAAAGAAGGACATGAGATTTGAAACCACGATATGTTCAAGAAGTTTGGATGCAATGCATGTTAGAGATATGGGTCGATAGTTGCTGGGATTACATTTGAGACCTTTTTTGAAGACTGGTGCTACTGTTGCCTTTTTCCAGTCCTTGGGGACAATGCCTGTTTCAAGGGACAGGTTGAAAATATGGCAGAGAACAGGGGCTAGTTCCTGGTGGAGAACCTTTAGGATGCGGGGTGATATTTCGTCCGGCTCCGAGGCTTTATGGGGAGACAGACCAAGAAGGAGTTTATCAACGCCATCTGGGGTGACATGGATGTTTCCCATTATGGTGGGAGGGGAGGTTAGCAGTTTGGAGCATAGGTGCTTTAAGCTTAGGGGTTGAGGTGGTGAAAAGACTGATTCAAATTGCTTATTTAGGATGTTTGCTTTATTTACGGGGTCAGTATGGGTAATGCCATCTGACTTGAGTGGGGCTATGCCGACATTTTCTTTTTTGTTATGTTTTATAAGTGAATAGAATTTTTTATTCCTACCAGGTTGGGAATCATGATTGAAGATGACATTTTCCAAGTAAGACCAGTAGGATGCTCTTATCTGCTTTTGAATGTATGATTTAAGAGACTTAAAATTCTTAGATTGACCTGGGTTTGAAGTTTTGCTTAGCTTGTTGTATAGCTTATCACGCTTGCGAATAAGCCTGATAATTTTTGGGGTTAACCAAGGTAAGTCGGCACGGGATTTGGTTACTTTAGTTGGGATATGCTTGGAGCAGGACTCGTTTAGGCAGTCCTTAAGTAAGTTCCAGGCATCATCTGGGTTTGTATGGTCCTCACTAAAGTATTTGCTGGCAAAGGATTGCATATCTGATTTGATCCCATCCCAGTTAGCTTTGCTGAAACATTTGATTGTACGCCTAGGTTGGATAGGGCGGCCTCTTCTCAGATTGACCTCATGAAATACTATGTCGTGATCCGAGGTAGCAAGGCTGGGAAGGGTCTTGACGAGATGGACATGGGATGGATGGGTAGTGAGGAAGAGATCAAGGATGTTGGATGATCTGGTTGGGGTTTTAACCATCTGTTCGAGGTTAAAGTGTGAAATTTTTTCCATGAAGTTTTCATAGAGACTTCTATTTTTACAGTTAGATTTCAGAGTTTCATTGACCCAGTTGATGTCGGGCATGTTGATACGACAAGGGGAGTCACTCCATTACGATTTTCGAGGAACTTGGTGGATGATAAAACAGGATAAGTATTTGTTTATCTTCTGTGAACGTTATAATATATTTGTCAGATTGAGCACGATCACATCAAAGGCTGTTGTTTCAACAACGGCTAGTAACAATTTAACCCTGCATTTAAACCAATGGAGATTGGTTTTTTTCCAATCCAAAAGTTGCACAAATTTGAATTTTGTGATAAGCAGAAACACAGGTGCTCGGTGAATGTGTACATCATCCCCAAATCCCATCACTACAACCCTCCTATATGTTTCCCTCCTATAAATAACTAGAAACAACTTATCATTGATGGCCATTATCATAATACATTGTAAAGGTCTCTAACTCGAATGTAAACAAAATGCTATGTATGGCACTATTAAAACCCTAATTTTGCAAATATAAGCAGAAAACCGTGCAAAAATGATCTTCAGATCAATCATATAAATACTACTCTTAAAGAAAACATAAACATTCTTTTCCTAATTCCCATAGATTTTAGACAGTGAAAAGACAAACTTCGTTCTACACTACCTGGGACATGATCTGACCTAAAACTACATTTATAAACACTGATAAATGTACATGAAGCCGTATAAGAAATAACATTAATCCAAGTTTGATCACACTAAACATTAATGGCCATAAAA